>JALPQI010004191.1:0-83538 GCA_025490895.1 Thaumatotibia leucotreta
ACTGAATTCGGGAAATTGGGTTGACTTTTGTCACAGTATATGTTTGAAGTTTCATCATCATCGTTTCAGCCATAAGATGACCACTGCTGAACATAGGACTTCCAGGTACAGCTATGCTATTCTCTTATTCACACATTCGACGCTGCGTTCGTCAACGAGCTCGACGACGAGACAGCCTTTACTTCGACATAGAGCGCAGCGCTGCGAAAAACGGTATTCACTAACGTAGAACAGCTCGTCGTCGAACTGTAGGGCGGTAACTCTCGACGCAGTGTAGTTCCAGCTCACGCCGCATTCGTCACCGAGCGCTAGTGTTGTTTAAAGTGCATTAGTGAATATCATTTTTACCAGCGCTGACACAGCGCTGTTAGCAAGGCGGTTTCCTTAGTGAATAACACTACAGCGATTGGAAGCGACCTGCATCCAACGTATCCCGGCATTCTTCATAAGATCGTTTGTCCATCTTGTAGGTGAACGACCTACGCTGCGTTTGCCTAGCCGTGGTCTCCACTAGAGCACTTTTCGACTCCATCAGCCATCTGCTCTGCGTGGCAATGTGGCCTGCCCATTGCCACTTCAGCTTGCTAATCCGGAGGGCTCTCGGTGACTTTTGTTCGTCTACGGATCTCCTCATTTCTGATTAGATCACGTGGAGAATCCACGAGCAATAGTCCTCTCCATGGCTCGTTGAATGACTTTGAGCTTTGTGATGAGGCCGATAGTATAGGACCAAGTTTTGGCGCAGTAAATCATCACTGGTAACGCACATTGATTAAAGACTTTCATCTTTAGGCACTGAGGTATGTTGGACGAAAAGACGTTGCGTAGTTTTCCGAGAGCTACACGCTGCCCAACCAATGATACAATTTACAATTTGGCAGTACGAGTAGATAAAGGTGGTAAAAAAAAATGTGAATGCGTTTTGTGAATTTTGAATTCGTAGCCCTTTTTCACTCTCAAAAATTGTTACACAAAAATTTACTCCGTAAATTTACTCCGTAAAAAAATTTACTCCGTAATTTACAAAAATTTACTCCGTAAATTTTGTTATCATTTATTACATACGTATGTACAATGTTTTTTGCCTTCGATCCCTCTATATGGCAATAGCAAAAAAAGTGTACATTCCGCTCTGGTAAAATGTCGTAATCATATAAAAATAAATGTTGCAGTTACACTCAATAGTCCTTGAAATATTTAAATTAAAAAATCACGTAAACCTGCAAAATCCGGGTACAACGAGTACATTCGACATGTCGCGACATGTCTGCCGCGGACGTGCCGCGCCTGCGTTATTAGGTTCAACAATTTTCATATTACCCTCATTAATAATGTTCTGACGTGCGGTTTTGGGGGCAAGATGACGCGGGGGTGAATTAAGCAAAGATAAGTACTATATTTACAAACTGTAGTCTGTTTAAAAGTGTTGAAGTTTTTACTGAATGAGCAAAGAATGGAAAGACTACCTAATGCACATGAATGTATTCGTCATCATCAGCCTATGATAGTCCACCGCTGAGATGCAATATAACCAATTCCTGCGCATACCGCTTTTAAGTTTACCATCTGATTAAATAATTACCTTTTCATCACACTTGCTGTCTAAGCGCGCCATTGCTTGCGGGCGTAGCGGGAGTAATAGAAAAGTGATATTCCCTAGGGAGTAATAGTAATGTCAGTACGTCATTTAATAATATTATGTCTTAAAACTTATTTTTTTGTCGGCAAGTGTGATGAAAAATATTGTATGCATCACGGTAGGTAAGCGGACTAATAACTCTAGTCATAAAAGCCCTCCGCCTAACGGCGTCGGGCTTCTAACGCTCTCGTTAGTAATTCCGTACTTACCTCCCTTGATGCACAATGTATTTACTATTAAAAGTGTTGAAGTTTTTACTAAATGAGCAAAGAATCGAAAGACTACCTAATGCACATTAGAACCTCTGGCCTCAGCCTATGTATTCATTATCATCAGCCTAGGATAGTCCACTGCTGGACGTAGGCCTCTCCTATTAACTATGCGTATAGACGCATTAAGGAAGTAAATGCCCATAATCGCCACGCTGGGCAAGCGGGTTGGCGAGCGCAGTAAAGTGTCCACTATGATAGCGCTGCTGCCCATCATCAATCTAATCAAATAATGGTCAGTGACACTTCAATCCCATAGTCGACTCTTACGACACCCGCAGGAGGAGTTGGGGTGGTGACAAATGTATTCTTACTGCCGTTACCACATGGCCAAATGTGTTGTGTGGCAATCAATTTTATTTATTTAATTATTGCCAGTGATGACATACGGTACTGAAACGTGGCCGCTTACAATGGGCCTCATAAGAAGTCACCCAAAGGGCAATGGAGAGGGCTATGCTAGGAGTCTCTCTGCGTGATCGGATTAAAAATGAGACCATCCGCAGCAGAACCAAAGTAACCGAAATAGCTCTCCGAATCGCTAAACTGAAGTGGCAGTG
This sequence comes from Thaumatotibia leucotreta, assembly GCA_025490895.1. NCBI lineage: Eukaryota > Metazoa > Arthropoda > Insecta > Lepidoptera > Tortricidae > Thaumatotibia > Thaumatotibia leucotreta. The sequence goes on from JALPQI010004191.1 coordinate 2,469, forward strand.
GGCGGGGCACATTGCGCGTAGAACCGATGGCCGTTTGGGGCGGGAAGGTTCTTGAGTGGCGGCAACGTACCGGAAGGCGTAGCGTGGGTAGGCCCCCCACAAGGTGGACTGATGACCTGGTGAAGGTCGCAGGAATCCGCTGGATGCGGGTGGCGCAGGACAGGTCATTGTGGCAATCTTTGGGAGAGGCCTATGTTCAGCAGTGGACGTCTTTCGGCTGATATGATGAACGAGATGCAGATATAACCAATTCCTGCGCATACCGTTTTTAAGTTTACCATCTGATTAAATAATTACCTTTGTAATGAAATTTGAGTAGATCATCTCCTTGCAATAACTAATACATTTTAGAGGGCGGATTCTGAAGTCATATTGAAGCCTTTCGATACCAAAGTTTGGCCGGTGAATAAAAAATCACCTGAATATCTTATAGAAAACCGCAGAAAAACAATAAAGATACTGGTATTTTGACACGTCTATACAATATGCCCACGAGGAAAGGGAAACAATTCAACAGCGGATTTCTGACCTAATTTGAAGTTAAAAATGTCATATGAAGTTTTCTGGATTCAGTCTACTTTAAGAGAAAATTAGATTTTTTTCTTAAAACCGTTTAGACCGTTGCGCTATGATAAACGCATTTTAGGAAACGATTTTGTCACCATGTTGTCTTAGTCTTGTCACACTTAATTGACAGATATCAAATGAACAAAAATATGTTTAATTACCTCGCAAATGTAAAAAAAACCTTTAAAGTGAAGTTTTTTGCAATAGTTTGATTAATTTAATCCTTTTTTTGTATATTCAAAACATAAAAAAAAACTAAAAAAAATTTTTTTTTGCAGATTTGTTCAAAACTTTTTAACATTTTTTGCTTCTTTTATACTCGGGAATATGCTGTTAGAATTTTTCCCTTTCCTCGTGGGCCTTGTATAGGTATTATATTAAACTGTGCTGAATCGTGAATCACAACTTTAAAATCAGCCTGTATAATATACCGGTTGTCCCAAGACTATGGGACATGAAGGGACAGCGGCCCTGCCGCGAAAATCGAAAATCGTATTCGAGGATTTGTCTCTCTCACTCTAATGACGCCTTCGTTTGAGTGACAGAGAAAAATCCTCGAAATTTACAAATGTCAATGTTCATGGTAGCAGCCCAGTACTCTAAAAATTGTCGATAGATTGCTTTATTTACCGGTGAATAAATAATAAATAGGTATCTTGTGACATCTTACACAAATCAACCAAGTTTCACGGTAAGATTAATTAAGGCTTGTGATGTGGGTACCAGGCGACGATATATATAACAGATACATAGATAAAGTTACTTAAATACATAGACAGCCATGACAAAGGAACAAATATTTGTGATAAATAAATACACAAATAATGCCCTCGCCTGGATTCGAACGCAGAACCTCCAGCTTCGTAATATCACTACCAACTAGGCTACGGAGGCTGACAAAATTAATCCTGTACGTATAAACGCTATCTCCTGTCACTTGTTCTCCTCCCAAAACTTAAGCGATCCCGGCACAAGTTTGTGCGCGTATGCTCTTTACCGCTGCATCCCACCTGTATTGTAATTATTTTAACTGCTTCTACGTGGTAATGCCTCAAGTTTCCCTCAGACAGCCTTAGACTAGATGAACATTTTATACTTCCTTAATGCATGGCAGTGATAATAATAAGATATATAATCTCGTTTAAAAATAAGCCTTGACGATTTTTTGCTGAAAATAATAAATAAATTTTAGTCAATTGCGTATGATTTGTATACATTTTTTTTAAACAGTGTGACTCTTTATAATGTGTAAACGAAAAAATTTAAAGACAAATTCAAATGTCTTAGTTTTTTATGATAATTAATTAAGGTTCGCGTGTTTGGACTAATTGCGCAAGTCCATCTTTTAACCGCTGATTACTAATGATGTTTAAAAAATGTTTAAAAATTGTGTTGTGTATAATTCGTGTTTTATAATTGTATAATTTTTCTATTTTTATTTTGCCTTTTGTCTTTGTTTTCTTTTTGTATTTATTTTTCTCTCTGTTTTGTGTGTTATCTGTCGTGGCATCACCAAATGGGCCCTACGGAAGACCAGCGCTGGCTTTCGGGCTAGCACTACGCTGAGTTGGGTCCATTTCGTGATGCACCAACTATTCTTTGTTAATTGTTTTATATATACTGTTTTGTCTTGTGTGTCATGAATAAATGTTTATTATTATTCCCTTTATTTTAATATTCTCTTAGGTTAGGTTGATATAATATGGTTATAAAAGTAAAATACAATACAACATACAAAAACAATATAAAATATAAACACATTATAAAAACCTAACCTAGGGTGCCGCCGGCAACGGGGCGGGCCCAAGCTGCCGGTGGTTAAGGTCGCAGAGAGAGGAACCGACGGACTATCCGCGCCGTGTCCAGGATTACCGCCTTCTGCATCTGACCCTTGATCCAGCCATCTAGCGAGAGACTCTTAAGATGTTGGTCGAGACTCTTCGCTATTAAACCGTTCGCTGTAACGACTATCGGGACTATGATCGTCGAGTCAACATCCCACATGGCGGTTATCTCGTGGGCCAAGTCGAGGTACTTACTGGACTTGTCCTTTTCGGCCTTCACGAGATTCTCATCATGGGGGATGGTGACGTCGACGAGCACAGCCCGGCGCTGCGATCGATCTACCAGCACGATATCAGGCTTATTGGCTACAATAGTCCTGTCCGTGATGATAGGTCGATCCCAATAGAGCGTGGCACGACCATTTTCGAGAACTGGTGCAATTGTGTACTTATAGTATGGCACTTCGACGTCCACAAGGCCGTATTGAAGGGCAAGCTGCTGGTGTATAATACTGGCTACGAGGTTATGTCTGTGCAAGTACTCGGTGTTAGCAATCTGAGAACAACCGGAAATAATATGCCTGAGTGACTCACCGGGACGGCGGCATGCCCGACAAATGTCGACCGTACCGTCCTTCAGGATATATTTCCGGTAGTTATTCGTCATGATAACCTCGTCAGCAATTGCACAGGCAAAACCCTCGGTTTCTCCGAAGAGGTCCCCGAATCGTAGCCAGTTCACCGACGCGAGCAGATCTACGTCAGGTCCCGTGAGGGCCTTGTAGAACCGCCCGTGTAGCTCCTTGCTCTTCCATACCGCCTTGCGGTCCTCGGTGCTTAGTACCACAGGTTTGCGCCAGTTCTCTTTTGCCAAGGAGAGCGGCGTGAAGTTCCGGTCTACTGCCACCACATCACGATGCATCCCGCACTCATTGTTAAGAAAATAGTTTCTAAGATTGTACACCTCGTGGTTGTGGAGGTTTTTGGCATTTAAGAAGCCGCGGCCCCCACACCTCCGCGGGATGTACAATCTCATAACTGATGAGCGCGGGTGTAGCATTCGATGTGTGGTAAGCAGTGTACGGACCCTTCGATCCAGGGCGTCCAGCTCGGTCTGAGTCCACCTTAGTATGCCAAAGGAGTATGTGAGTATGGGCATTACCCAGGCGTTGAAGGCGCGCACTTTGTTGCCTCCTGACAAAAGACTGTTAAGTACTTTTGTGAGCCGGCTGAAAAAGCGCTCCTTCACCGCCTGTCTAATTCCCATATCTTCAATACCCAAAGACTGTGACATACCAAGGTATTTATAGGTTTCTGCTTCCGAGATAGATCTGAACGACATTGTCTCAGAAAGCTGTAAATTTGTTGAATTTACTACTTTCCCCCGCTGCACATGCATAACTGCACACTTATCGACACCAAACTCCATATTGATGGCACTACTGAAAACTTCTGTGGTTCGCAGTAGCTCCATCAAGTCTTGGATATTTGGCGCAAATAATTTGAGATCATCCATGTACAGAAGGTGAGAAATGACTTCACCCTCTCTCCGAAGCCGACAACCTAGTCCTGAATCCTTCAGCAGGGTGCTGAGGGGATTCAGAGCTAGGCAGAACCATAAGGGACTCAGACTGTCACCCTGGAATATGCCTCGCTCGATCCTTATGAAGTCCTGCGGGCCAGAGGGGTCATCTCCACCTCCTGGTTGACGAAGGACTGTGGTCCACTGCCCCATACACGCGCCGAGAAAGGATCTTAAAGCTGCATCAACTTTATACAGCTCCAAGACCCTCTTCAACCATGAATGGGGCACCGAATCATAGGCCTTCTTGTAGTCAATCCAAGCGGCGGAGAGGGCCCCTTTGTTACGCCGGACTTGCTGGCAAATGGTCATGTCGATGAGGAGGAGCTCTTTAGTACCACGGGACCCAACCCTACATCCATTTTGAGCAGAGGCCAGAACATTGTTCGCAACAATGTGCGTGTTAATTTTTGCTCTCAAAATGGATGTAAGGAGCTTGTAGAGTGTAGGCAAGCACGTGATGGGTCGGTAGTTTTTCGGTTCCGTGGTACTACCGGACTTGTAGAGCAGGAAGGTTATACCTGTTGTTAAGGAAGGAGGCAGGGAACCAAGCTCAAGGGCTTGTTGGAATTGCGCTGCTAATCGCGAGTGGGAGCACCGAAACCATTTTAGCCAAAAGTTGTGCAATCCGTCCGGTCCAGGACTTTTCCAGTTCTGGGCAGGGCGGATGGCACAAGTTACGTCATCGGCGCTGATGGCAACAGCCTCCATAGGTTCGATGCTCTCGCACTCACGTTCAACAACGTTCATCCAATCGCCCTCGATGTGTCCGACGGGCACCGACCAGATGTTACGCCAGAAATCAGTCATGGCAGTAGCATCCGGCAGATGCGCGTCGGACAAATTATTTATTATTATTATTATTATTATTATTATGTAAGCAAGCTTGGAGCGTGATAATTTTACTTTGCTTAGTATATGTGTCTAGGTTTTCCAAACGGGTACTGATTACATTTTATTTTATTGCGCTTTTCTTTAATATTTTTTTTAATCCAAGGAGGTTTAAAACTTTTTCTACGCTATTAGAGTAAAAAAGTTCAATACCTGTGCAGAGTCATATGCATTCATAAAAGACAATTTCAATCATTTCATTACATTGAAACAAAATACAAACAATACGATTCATAATAATATTCCATACTCGCAAAATGTAATAAAACTTCAAGAGCTCTTTGTATATTTTTATCTACATGTACCAAATATGAAAAATCCCTAATTACGCACAGAAACCAAAATAAGAGCTTTTCAAGTGCGTACTATAATATTACAATGAAATAGTCGTATTGTACTCAACAAAACATGAACGTACTCAAGCATGAAACATTGTACAATTCTTTTTTAAGCACCCTTAACTTGACATGAAATTAGACATGGGAAACATGAAAACCCCATACGAAATAGACTCGAGTATCTCCTTATAAAAAAGGCCCACTCAGTCTAAGTGTCTTATTACTGGGTCTTCGTGTATTCACTATTGCGGTTTTAACCTCCTGGATCCCCCGTTCCTCGCTTGAGGACATAAGATTTAAAAAAATCTCCGGCTAAATGTCAAAGCAGCATAACAAGTTGGCATGTCTAGAAAGTATCCGAACGAAACTGTCAATCTAATAAAATAAACATGGAGTATCAGGCGGCCAATCACCGATCAGTACGGCTTAGACAGCTGACACTACTTGCAACACTATGTTCCGCGGTAAGTAAACATTAATTTATATCAATGAAAGTGTAATTATATATTTTTGTTTACTGTTGATTAGTAAACATATGATGTAATTCATGCGTTAGTATGTAGGTTTCCTTTGTATAATTACAAAACTTTAGTTTTATGAATCTTTGAAGTTTATGTACTCGTGCGAGTATGCTAGGACTTACACAAATAAATTATGTTCTCGTACGAGTAACATCGGTCTCAATAAAGTAGGTTTTTTATTTCGCACAAATGTTAATTATTTTTTATTTCCAATTTTCAGCCTTAAAAAGACAGTGAAATTGAGGAATACCGGAACTTCGACGAATCCGACGGTCTTTCTGAAGGTGAAGATGTGTATATTACAAGTACGTCCTTCCAGAAATCTAGGCACCCTTATGTCCGGTCAAACCTTTAGACTCTCGGGTGCATTACGTCTGGGCTCAGACTGTGTAGCCCCACATAAATGCCACTGCAACGCTAATATTATGTCGTCGAAGGAGCTGCATGATCTCTCGTGCAATAGAAGTGCTGGCCGTATAGCACGCCACGCTACCATAAATGATATCCTACGCCGAGCGTTCACTTCCGCGGGATTGCATGCAGTCCTGAAGCCTACGGGTCTAGCGCGGGACGACGGGAAGCGGCCAGATGGTATGACTCTTGTTCCCTGGGAGCTGGGGCAGCCAGTTAGTATGGGACGCCACATGTGTGGATACCCTGGCGCCGTCCCATCTCCCAGGAACTTTGAAAAAGGCCGGAGCGGCTGCGGAAGCAGCTGAACTCCTCAAGCGGTGCAAATATGCAGCTATAGATTCCAGCTGCATATTTGTGCCGTTTGGGGTAGAAACACTTGGCCCCTGGGGACCTGGAGCCCACGAGATTTTTAAAGGGCTCATGAAGCGGCTCGTAGACGCCACCGGTGACCAGAGAGCTGGCTATTACCTCGCCCAGCGAATAGCAATTGCTATTCAGCGAGGTAATTCCGCCAGCCTTCTGGGCACCCTACCATCAGGCACAGAGCTCAAGCCTATTTTTTATTTGTAAATATTTGTTAACGTGTAGTATTTGTAGATTTAGTTTTATTTCCTTAGTGCTTGTTTATTTTATTCTATTTATTTTGAATATTTAAAATTATTATGTGATATAATATATTTTTGTACCAATTAATGTGATTACCTATAAAGTTATTTAATTTGTCTAACATGCAACTTGCATACCATTGTTAAGTATATGTGTACTCGTACACAGTTTAGAAAAGTTAATTTTGTTACTGGTTTTTATTTGTAAGTCTGTGCTGCCTATTACAAAAATAACTATAATTATTTTGTAATCATATTAATCATATGTAGAGGAAAAGATTTCGATCTGTTTGAGACTAAATTAATTTCATTGTTCTCTATAAGTATAAGTACAAATATGTGGTTTTTGTATTTTTATACGTAATTAAACGATTTTTGTACCGTTTTGTTTCCTTTCATATAAGTACCTCGAGTGAGGACATAGTCCCTTTGTACTCGCATGAGACCATAAGGAAAAATCAGATGGAAAACCCCTGGATTTTTTTTATTATTTTTCCTACAATATGGGTTGCTTGCTTATTTGATTTATTGAAAAAAATATCAGTTTTACTTGATTTGACACCTCCAGGATTCAGGAGGTTAATGTTAAACGAAAAATGAAATTTCAGTAAAATGCTAGCAATGGATGTGCTACGAGAATTTATTTGCATAAACAAAAAGTAAACACGCATACATCGAATGCGTGGCTGAGCAATTGATGATACTGAAAAAAAAATAGTTTTCCTTTTTCTTTCTTTCTTTTTCATTTGAATCCTCCAGGGTTGCGTGTCCGTACAGCGTGTGTTTGATACGGGCGAATATTTTAGTGGCGATTACTATCGGACCTAGGGAACAGGTTTACATAAATTTCTTTAGGAAATTAAGTTTTTTTCAGTTACAAGTATGGAGGGCCCTAAAACCCATTTTTTTTACATTATAATATCATAATTTAGTAGCGGTTCGTGCAACACATATCCTTACTAAATTTCAATTCTGTAGTAGCATTTATAGTTTCCGAGTAAATCGGCTGTGACAGACGGACAGACGGACATGACGAATCTATAAGGGTTCCGTTTTTGCCATTTTGGCTATGGAACCCTAAAAAAACATGGGTAAGCCCGGCTTTAAAGTAACTGCAGTCTTACCCCCTTATTCATAAACGTCTCCTAACTTAGCAAAGCATCTAAGTATTGTTTGTCCCTTTTGGTCATATCAATGTCTATAAGGCTAGAGGGACAAACATTAAATAGCGGCTTGCTAAGAGCCTGTGCCTGACAGAGGAACATCATTTTCCATGGAATAACTGCAGAAAACTGGGAAAAAGAGGAAAAAGTTTTGGAAATTGTCAACAATTCTATGGGCATTACTCTCGAAAGATTGGAGATTCAGTTCAGCCGGAGGCTAGGGAAATCTAATAAAAGCCCAATATTAATTAATCTTTCATCTCAATGGAAGAGAAATACGATCTTAAAAAACCGGAAAACCTTGAAACAAAAGTGCCCGGAAGTGTATGTTACTGAGGACTTTCCGAAAGAGGTTTTAGAAGAGAGGAAAAAACTTAAAGAGCAACTAGAAATTGAAAAAGAAAAAGGAAATGTAGCATATATAAAATACGATAAGTTGATAATTAAGGGAAAAAAGGACAACAAAAAGAGGACTTTGTCACAGTCTCCACAGCAAGAGAGTAATGGATCACCATCCAGCAAACAAGGACCGGCTAAAATACTCAAGGGTGACACACAATGGTCAGCAGAACGTGAGAGCAACACTACGGCGAAATGAGCAACCATAGGGAAATCAGGACAGCATCGGCAGCGACAACAAACGAAACCAATCTGAAAGAAACTTTACTGCACCTCCAAGCCGGTTGGTCACCGTGGAGGACAAAGTCGACCAAAACCTTCCAACCCATCAATCTAAATCTCAGAAAACAAACAACAAACACCACACCACATGTATGTATATATCCACACTCAATGTGCTAACCCTGAGAACAACTGAAAGATTAACAGAGCTTACTTTGGCCCTGAGAACTGTCAAATGGGACATACTAGGGCTAAGCGAGATTCGAAGACAAGGCGAAGCTATAGAAGAATATGACGATTTTATAATGCATTATATAGGAGAAACTCCTGGCCAATATGGAGTTGGATTTTTAATTAAGAAATACTTGAAGACCAACATAAGAGAGATATCTGGAGTCTCCGAAAGAATAGCATACCTTAATTTAAAATTACCAGAATATAGCAAAGAGTGGACTATAGTGCAAGTTTATTCTCCTACTGAGAAAGCCAAGAAGGAGGAGTTAAACAAATTTTATGACACGCTGAACGGCATTGTTCACAAGCACGCCAACAATAACATAATTGTCATGGGAGACTTTAACGCCAAAATAGGCTTAAGGCAAGAAGGCGAGGATAATCTCCTAGGAAAATACACAGAGGGAAATAGGAATAGAAATGGACAAAAACTCATTAACTTTGCTTTCGAACATGGCTTAACCATCTTGAACAGTAAATTTAAGAAAAGAATATCTCGGAAATGGACTTGGATTTCTCCAGACGGACATACCAAGAATGAGATTGATTTTATTCTAACCAACCAACACAAGCAGTTTGAAGACACAGGCATTGTCAGCAACATAAACTTCAATACAAATCACAGGATGGTCAGAGCCAAGTTGAAAGTACAACCATTGAAGAAGCCAAGACCAAAAGCCAACCCTAAACATATTAACGTTAAGCTCAGCTGTCAACAAGAAGAAATTAAAAACATTACTATGAATTCATTTTGCAACTTTAAAAAGGAAACTAAAAACCTAAATATTCAAGAAAAATATGATCTTTGGGAGTCGAAAATTAAAGGAACAATACAGAAAATCACAAGGCCAAAAGATAGATTAGAAACAGAAATAACTGACTACACAAGGAAACTGATAGAAAATAGAGCACACCTTATAAGAGAAAAGAACAAGAGTAGACAAACTAGACACCACATAGCAGCAATGAGTAAATTAATAAACTTAAACTTACGAAAAGACAGAAATAAGTATAGGCAAAATGTCATAGAAAAGCATGTAAGTCAAACTGGGGGCATAAAAAGAGCATGGAAAGAACTTGAAAGTAGAAAGAGCTGGGTTACCAAAATTAGCAACATCAATATGCTTGGCTGCGAAACAAGGAGAAAAAGTATACTGGACATTGCGACAACGTTTTACAAAAACCTTTACGAAACCCAAGAGCACCAACAGGCAGTAAATCTGGAACATGTTGAAGATGAGGACGCACCAACCATACTGGAAGCCGAAGTCGAACGGGCCATAATGTCGCAAAAGAAAGATAAATCCCCTGGGCCAGATGGCATATCTAATGAGCTAATCATTGCTTCAAAAGATGCTTCGACTCCGGTCTTAACAGAACTATTTAATGACATATTATCTGGAGAGGAAATACCTATGCAATGGACTACCTCAAATATAATTTTGTTGTTCAAAAAAGGCGACCCATATTCTATCAATAACTATAGGCCAATTAGCCTGATGTCAAATGTTTATAAAATATTTGCTAAAGTCATTTTACATAGACTAACAAACATACTAGATGAGAATCAACCTGAGGAACAGGCTGGGTTTAGACGTGATTACTCAGTGTTGGACCATATCTTCACCTTAAGACAAATAATAGAGAAATGCGGCGAATACCAAATTCCAATATATATATCCTATGTAGACTACAGCAAAGCATTTGACTCACAAATTCACTCAAAAATTTGGGAAGCTCTGAAAGGACAAGGAGTAATGCTGAAATACATAAGGTTAATAAGAAACATATATGAGAAAAGTACTGCCAGAATACAATTGGAAAGCAAGGGAGAAGAGATACAAATCAACAAAGGAGTCAGACAAGGAGACCCCCTTTCTCCAAAAATATTTTCTGCAGTGCTTGAGACAATATTTCGGAACCTCTCCTGGGACGGTAACCCCAACTATGGGCTTAAAATTAATGGTACCACACTGACACATCTACGCTTTGCAGATGACCTAGTTTTAATAGCGAAAACAGCTGAAGACCTGCAAAATATGCTAGAGGAACTTGCGAAAGAGAGTCTAGAAATGGGCCTGGAAATGAATTTAGAGAAGACTAAAACTATGACTAACTCTGTAAAGACGCCCATTAAGGTCAACCAGGAAACACTTGAGTTTGTAGATGAGTATGTTTATTTGGGCCAAACAATATCCATGGAAAATCAGATGGAGAAAGAGATAACAAGGAGAACAACCAATGCATGGAAAAGGTACTGGTCGCTTAAAGAAGTTATGAAGAATAAAGACTTTAAAATGTCCACCAAGCGGAAGCTATTTAATTCGTGTGTTTTACCGGTTCTAACTTATGGCAGCCAAACCTGGACCTTAACGAAGAAGAATCTAAATAAACTACAAGTATGCCAAAGGTCTATGGAGAGGAGCATGCTAGGAGCAAAACTAAAGGATAAAATAAGGAATACAGTTATAAGATCCAGGACAGGTGTGGACGATGTAGCCATTAAGGTCAAAACACTCAAATGGAGGTGGATAGGTCACATAATTAGAAATAAAGAAAAATGGAGTAAGAGAGTAATTTGGTGGTTCCTAAAAGATAGGAAAAGGAAAAGAGGCCTACCTAAAGCGAGATGGGAAGACGAAATTGTCAAATTCGCAGGAAGGCAATGGACAAGACTGGCAAGAGAAAAGGAGAAGTGGAAAGGGATGGAAGAGGCCTTTGCCAAACGGCATACAGACCGAACCGATGCTGTCTAAATTTCAGAGAAAAAAAAAAAAAAAAAAAACATTACTTGTAGTTTAATTTTTTATGCATTTTCTAAATTTTAAATTTTCTTGTAAACTTTTGTCTGAATAAAAGGCTTATATTATTATACTCTTTATTTCATCGATTTCTTAGGCTAGGTTTTTTACAAAATGTCTATAAAAGTAAAATACAATAAAACATACAAAAGCAATACAAAACATGTAAACATAATATAAAAAACCTAACCTAGAGAGCCGCCGGCAACGGAGCGGGCCCAAGCTGCCGGTGGTTAGGGCTGCAGGGAGAGGAACCGTCGGACTATGCGCGCCGTGTCCAGGATTACCGCCTTCTGCATCTGACCCTTGACCCAACCACCTAGCGAGAGCCTCTTGAGGTGTTGATCGAGACTCTTCGCTATGAGACCGTTCGCAGAAACAACTATCGGTACAATGATCGCCGAATCAACCTCCCACATGTCGGTTACCTCGTGAGCCAAGTCAAGGTACTTACTGGCTTTGTCCTTCTCGGCCTTCACGAGGTTCTCGTCATGGGGGATGGTGATGTCGATGAGCATTGCCCGGCGTTGGGATCGATCTATCAGCACGATATCAGGCTTATTGGCTACAATAGTCCTGTCCGTGATGATAGATCGATCCCAATAGAGCGTGGCACGACCATTTTCGAGAACTGCCGCAGGTGTGTACTTATAGTACGGCACTTCGAAGCCCACAAGGCCGTATTGAAGAGCAAGCTGCTGGTGTATAATCCTGGCTACGAGGTTGTGTCTGTGCAAGTACTCGGTGTTAACAATCTGAGAACAACCGGAAATAATATGCCTGAGTGACTCACCGGGACGGCGGCATGCCCGACAAATGTCGACCGTACCGTCCTTCAGGATATATTTCCGGTAGTTATTCGTCATGATAACCTCGTCAGCAATTGCACAGGCAAAACCCTCGGTTTCTCCGAAGAGGTCCCCGAATCGTAGCCAGTTCACCGACGCGAGCAGATCTACGTCAGGTCCCGTGAGGGCCTTGTAGAACCGCCCGTGTAGCTCCTTACTCTTCCATACCGCCTTGCGGTCCTCGGTGCCCAGTACCACAGGTCTGCGCCAGTTCTCTTTTGCCAAGGAGAGCGGCGTGAGGTTGCGGTCTACTGCCACCACATCACGATGCATCCCGCACTCATTGTTAAGAAAATAGTTTCTAAGATTGTACACCTCGCGGTTGTGGAGGTTTTTGGCATTTAGGAAGCCGCGGCCCCCACACTTCCGCGGGATGTACAATCTCATAACTGATGAGCGCGGGTGTAGCATTCGATGTGTGGTAAGCAGTGTACGGACCCTTCGATCCAGGGCGTCCAGCTCGGTCTGAGTCCACCTTAGTATGCCAAAGGAGTATGTGAGTATGGGTATTACCCAGGCGTTGAAGGCGCGCACTTTGTTGCCTCCTGACAAAAGACTGTTAAGTACTTTTGTGAGCCGGCTGAAAAAGCGCTCCTTCACCGCCTGTCTAATTCCCATATCTTCAATACCCAAAGACTGTGACATACCAAGGTATTTATAGGTTTCTGCTTCCGAGATAGATCTGAACGACATTGTCTCAGAAAGCTGTAAATTTGTTGAATTTACTACTTTCCCCCGCTGCACATGCATAACCGCACACTTATCGACACCAAATTCCATATTGATGGCACTACTGAAAACTTCTGTGGTTCGCAGTAGTTCCAACAAGTCTTGGCTATTTGGCGCAAATAATTTGAGATCATCCATATACAGAAGGTGAGAAATGACTTCACCCTCTCTCCGAAGCTGGCAACCTAGTCCTGAATCCTTCAGCAGGGTACTGAGGGGATTCAGAGCTAGGCAGAACCACAAGGGACTCAGACTGTCACCCTGGAATATTCCTCGCTCGATCCTTATGAAGTCCTGCGGGCCAGAGGGGCCATCCCCTCCTCCTGGTTGACGAAGGACTGTGGTCCACTGCCTCATACACGCGCCGAGAAAGGATCTTAAAGTTGCATTAACTTTATACAGCTCCAAGACCCTTTCCAACCATGAATGAGGCACCGAATCATAGGCCTTCTTGTAGTCAATCCAAGCGGCGGAGAGGGCCCCTTTGTTACGCCGGACTTGCTGGCAAATGGTCATGTCGATGAGGAGGAGCTCTTTAGTACCACGGGACCCAACCCTACATCCATTTTGAGCAGGAGCCAAAACATTGTTCGAAACAATGTGCGTGTTAATTTTTACTCTCAAAATGGATGTAAGGAGCTTGTACAGTGTGGGCAAGCACGTGATGGGTCGGTAGTTCTTCGCTTCCGTGGTACTACCGGACTTGTAGAGCAGGAAGGTTACACCAGTTGTTAAAGAAGGTGGCAGGGAACCGAGCTCGAGGGCTTGTTGGAATTGCGTTGCCAATCGTGAGTGCGAGCATCGAAACCATTTTAGCCAGAAGTTGTGCAATCCATCCGGCCCAGGACTTTTCCAGTTCTGAGTCGTGCGGATAGCACAACTTACGTCATCGGGGCTGATGGTAACTGCCCCCATAGGTTCGATGGTCTCGCATTCACGTTCGACAACGGTCATCCATTCACCCTCGGTGTGTCCGACGGGCGCTGACCAGATACTACGCCAGAAATCACTCATGGCAGTAGCATCCGGCAACCGCGCGTCGGACACACGGTAGTCGGTTTCCTCCCACTTTCGGTAAACCTTCCTTTGGTCACTCTGGAAATGGCGATTCTGCTGGAATCGGTTCACACGCTCTCTGTAGCGGCGAATACGGTTTGCCCATGCATAAACCTTCTGCTTCAGAAAGTCGATGCGCTCTGTGAGGTTGGCCATGTAGTCGCGGGGTGCAATACCCGTTCCCGCGAACGCCTGGTTCACAAAGCGCATTACTCGGGGGCGGTTGTTGCCCCCCCTGAAGCAGATCAGCTTTGCAATGAGAGTCCTAAACGAGTCGATACGTCGCTCGATCCGCACCTGCCATGCGGGGACACCCCCAGCGGTCCTAGGTGCACGGTCAGAGTCCGGAAACTTGACTCGAGCAACACGGCACGCTGCAATGGCTCCGCAGTACATGATCGAGTGCGTATCATCCAAATCTTTACTGGATCGTATATACGGCTCCAGTAAAGCGTTTAGGGCTCCCATCAACGCTAGATTGCGCCTATTCATGGGCAAACGTGGTAATCGTGGCCTAGAGTCGGGTGTGAAGCGATGCTGCAATATTATTATTATTATTATTATTCTCTTTATTTATACATCTTCTTAGGTCAGGTTATTTTATAATATGGTTATAAAAATAAAATACAATAAAACATACAAAATCAATACAAAACATATAAACATACTATAAAAAAACCTAACCTAGGGTGCCGCCGGCAACGGGGCGGGCCCAAGCTGCCGGTGGTAGGGCTACAGGGAGAGGAACCGCCGGACTATGCGCGCCGTGTCCAGGATTACCGCCTTCTGCATCTGACCCTTGATCCAACCACCTAGCGAGAGCCTCTTGAGGTGTTGATCGAGACTCTTCGCTATGAGACCATTCGCAGAAATAACTATCGGCACAATGATCGCCGAATCAACATCCCACATGTCGGTTACCTCGTGAGCCAAGTCAAGGTACTTACTGGCTTTGTCCTTCTCGGCCTTCACGAGGTTCTCGTCATGGGGGATCGTGATGTCGATGAGCATTGCCCGGCGTTGCGATCGATCTATCAGCACGATATCAGGCTTATTGGCTACAATAGTCCTGTCCGTGATGATAGATCGATCCCAATAGAGCGTGGCACGACCATTTTCGAGAACTGCCGCAGGTGTGTACTTATAGTAAGGCACTTCGAAGCCCACAAGGCCATATTGAAGAGCAAGCTGCTGGTGTATAATCCTGGCTACGAGGTTGTGTCTGTGCAAGTACTCGGTGTTAGCAATCTGAGAACAACCGGAAATAATATGCCTGAGTGACTCACCGGGACGGCGGCATGCCCGACAAATGTCGACCGTACCGTCCTTCAGGATATATTTCCGGTAGTTATTCGTCATGATAACCTCGTCAGCAATTGCACAGGCAAAACCCTCGGTTTCTCCGAAGAGGTCCCCGAATCGTAGCCAGTTCACCGACGCGAGCAGATCTACGTCAGGTCCCGTGAGGGCCTTGTAGAACCGCCCGTGTAGCTCCTTGCTCTTCCATACCGCCCTGCGGTCCTCGGTGCTTAGTACCACAGGTCTGCGCCAGTTCTCTTTTGCCAAGGAGAGCGGCGTGAGGTTCCGGTCTACTGCCACCACATCACAATGCATCCCGCACTCATTGCTAAGAAAATAGTTTCTAAGATTGTACACCTCGCGGTTGTGGAAGTTTTTGGCATTTAGGAAGCCGCGGCCCCCACACCTCCGCGGGATGTACAATCTCATAACTGATGAGCGCGGGTGTAGCATTCGATGTGTGGTAAGCAGTGTACGGACCCTTCGATCCAGGGCGTCCAGCTCTGTCTGAGTCCACCTTAGTATGCCAAAGGAGTATGTGAGTATGGGTATTACCCAGGCGTTGAAGGCGCGCACTAGAGGTGTGCGCCGATGGCCAAACCATCGGCGGCGGCCGCCGGTCTGAAAATGACCGGCGGCGGCGGCGTAATCGGCGTGATCGGCGTAATGTAAGAGACAAGTTAAAATTTTAAAAAGAACGGTTTTATTCACAATTTCTAAACAAAACATAAAGAAACTAAACATTTTTTCTTCTATTAAAATCTTTTGATGACAATGAGATCAATAAATCACGTAACTATGCACGTAACTCAAGAACTAACATGTGGACAATTTACATATTAACGTTTTGCTTACATGATTTATAATTGTCGTGGACAAAAATTATTTTGTCCACGTTGTTTGGTCGTGTTCATCGTTCGGTCGGTCACGTGGTCGGTGTCGTGTGTAAATCGGTATCAAACTATAAAATAGTATGTAAGTGTACGTTAGATTTACAAATATCAATATATTTCGAGCAAAATACGTTGTCAATGAGCACCGATCTCTTCTTGCCATCTTTTTCCAAAAGTAATGTGCCAAAATATTTCCAGCCAAAACTATTTTTGACGAGGAATGCAATGTTTTAACTGTAAAATGTTCAATTTCATGTTTTTCTACGGCTTTCCTATCAAAATAGTCCGACATGGCTGCTGCGTAGATATGAGCGCCAGGCTGGCGCGCCGCCGCCGCCGGTAAAAAACTCGCGCCGCCGCCGCCGACGCCGCCACCGGCGTGGAATTGGCATGACCTTGACGAGGCATCACATTACGCTTCTTTTAATACCGACAATTCAATGTTTTAAGATAGGTAAAATCGTTGTTAACATCACCTTTCGAAAAGGTTTGACAAATATTATGGTTGTACAGTCGAGTACAAAGATATGTATACGCCTAGAAGTTACAAAATTATGTATCTATTTACGTTATTAACAATGTAGTATTATTAATTATTAAAACCAATAAGCCACAAGAAACCACAGCGGACGCTAACCAGAACCTTCAAGATGTGGTTCGAATCCCCAGGAAGGAAGATACGAGATTTTGTGAAATTCAGCGCTGGGACAGGAAGTCAACATTTTTGGGGGAGACCGGGGCATTTAGGGCTAATGTAGTAACGACGTAAAAACCCAGCCGTCTCTTCGTCAGAGAAACGGGTTCTAAACCAAAATCAGTAAGCACGTACGACACGATCTCCGGTGCTCTAATACTCTTTCGATTGAAAGAACGATCGTCAGAACCGGAGGACAAAGGTTTTCGTACAATCTCTAGGACTCTAGGAAGAAGCCACCTGAATAAGCTGACTCGTGGAGAAGTCGTTACTTCGAAGCTGGCAGTCCTTTCCGAAGTAGAAGACTGGGCCATAGAGGCCCATTATATGCTTCGCATAAATCTCGACCTGATCTCGAAAATGAGGATTCTAGACCCACTTTGATACGCCACTACAACGAAGACCAGCTAGAAGTCAGTATCGGAGAAATCGAGGTCGCTCTTGGGCATCTTAATAAAATTAAAGAAAAAAAAACCTTTTTAAAAACAAGCTTTTATTTGTTTATAAAATGAACTAAAAAGTTAAAAATAAATTAACTCTAAAAAGAAATCTAACACTTTGTAACTTGATTGTAACCTTTAACGACAAATAGGTAAGCGTCTTCGTCTAGGACAAAATAATTCCATATTGTACAAATTTATTTAATTTTAACACTATAACTTTTCATTATACATAATTATTCAAACTCGTCCCCCCTCTTTATCATAGTCCCCCATTTATAAATGAAAGCGTGTTACATTGTGATAGCCTGAGGAAAATGTTGTTGTATTAAATGTAACACGCTTTCATTTATAAATGGGGACTATGATAAAGAGGGGGGACGAGTTTGAATAATTATGTATAATGAAAAGTTATAGTGTTAAAATTAAATAAATTTGTACAATATGGAATTATTTTGTCCTAGACGAAGACGCTTACCTATTTGTCGTTAAAGGTTACAATCAAGTTACAAAGTGTTAGATTTCTTTTTAGAGTTAATTTATTTTTAACTTTTTAGTTCATTTTATAAACAAATAAAAGCTTGTTTTTAAAAAGGTTTTTTTTTCTTTAATTTTATTTTTAGCTTTTTAGTACCTCTATTTTTAATTCGAGATTTACTACGACGTAGTTCGCAGCGCGTAGCAGCGTTATTCCGTTATGAAGTCCGTAGTTCGTTCACATGATATGTAATATGTACTGATTTAAATATCAATAATGTTGAAATTATGTAATCACTTGTTAGTTATTTGTAACGTTTCTCATTCTATCCATTTCTTTTAATGCATCAACATTACAAGGTTTCGTCGACGTCAACTTGGAGCAGTCAAGTTCTTCGATTTGAAACCGGCGTAAAGCTACATAAGCTTGACCGCCGCATGAATGCTTTGCTCTAGAGATTCGTTTTTCCTTCTCTCTTGTGTATTTATTCTATTTATATCTTGCCTATATGTGCGTTGTTCTAGAGATTCGTTTTTCCTTCTCTCTTGTGTATTTATTCTATTGATATCTTGCCTATATGTGCGTTGTTCTAGAGATTCGTTTTTCCTTCTCTCTTGTGTATTTATTCTATTGATAACTAGGGCTACAATACAACAGGGTTCGCCCTGGTACCCTGAGGCACAACGTTAGCGGCAAGACATGTTTATACACCCTCATACCATTCAGCCCTCGGCACGTGCTCACCTTGGCATTGGGTCATCCATCCAATCAATCATATATAATTAATATGTGACGAAAGCAAGAGACTCGTCAAGACGAATCAAACGAGACCAAACTCGATCGGGTTGCGTCGTTTAATTACGGAGTTCCTATGGCCACCTTCCAACTCCAACATCAGACCCTGGTTACCATATAGTATCAAAATACTCGTCAAGACTAATCCAATGAGCTCAAACTCGATAGGGTTGCATCGTTTAATTACGGATATCCTATGATCATCTTCCGGCTCCATCATCAGACCCTGGTTGCCATATAGTATCAAAGTAAAGTCAAAAGTCAAAATATTCTTTATTCAATTAGGCCCAGCAACGAGCGCTTTTGAATCGTTAAACTAAATCGCGAATGAGAGAAAAAAAAAAAACTACCTCCGGTTCTAACCCTACACCACTGCCTGAGAAGAATCCGGCAAGAAACTCAGCGGGACTTTCTTTTTTCAAATAAAAGGTTATAACATCTTACGGCTAACATGCATTAATTAAAAACGAAACATAAATTTGATTGAATATAAATACTGATATAGTACATTAACTAGAGATGAAGTCTCTAATAGTCAGAACAATTATATAAATTTAATGAATTTTGAGAAATGTATAGATGTAAAGATATATGTAAAAGGGCATACAATTGTTTTTGGTTAAACGTTAAAATTAGCATTATTATACTGCTAGAGATGTAAAGGTCTCTAGTTGTCAGAGTAAAAAGAAAACAAACGGATACATTTCACTAAATGTTTCAGAGATGTATAAGGTCTCCATGCGTCATAATATTAAATAATCATAAATAAACAAACATGTAGCGAATTCAATTTCTCATATCAAGAACAGCAGGAAAATTGTTTGAATTTAAGCCATGAGTGAGCTTGATTAGACCGGTCTCCGCAAACAGCACCCGTTCACGAGTATGACGCGTATCTCAGCCATCGCCTCCCTCAACCTTCTTTCGGGAAAGTGGCGACCCGATCAACGACGCCACCGTAAGCAGAGACCTTAAAGTGAGCATGACTGTGCAAGCTATCAGGCAGACAATATAATTTAAATACTATGAATGCTGACCATATTTAGTTTCATGAGAATTTATATTCGTACTTGCCCGTTGCATATATGATAACTATCACAAGAAAAAAAAAATAGAAATAGAAATAACTAGGACAGAAAATCTGAATACAAAAATAAAATTACTTAGGTGTAAAGGACTCTTAGTGTCGACAAAATATACATTAAAATAGGAAAAATTAAAATAAAAAGATAATCTCGGAGATGTATAAAGTCTCCAAGTGTCAAGACTACATATTAGTAATACGGAAAAAAAAACAAAGCTGTAAGATAATGACTATCTTACGTCAGATCTATAATTAATGGTAACAATATGAAACACTAGTATGATAGTAAACATTCACTTATGTATATGATTTACCGAACTGGCTTAAAAGCATCCTTATCATTTATGAAGTCGTTAACGGTATAATACGCCTTACTTATCAAGTAGCGCTTAACCTGAGACTTGAATTTATGCTGTGGCAAATTTGTTAAATCACTAGGAATTTTGTTATAAAAACGTGTACAGTTCCCAACGAAAGACGCACTAACCTTACGGAGACGGTGGGCCGACACAGCCAGCTTATGTTTATTCCTAGTGTTAAAGTTGTGAACATCACTCGTAGTAGTAGTACTCGTCAAGACTAATCCAATGAGCCCAAACTCGATGGGGTTGCATCGTTTAACTACGGAGTTCCTATGGCCACCTTCCGGCTCCATCATCAGACCTTGGTTACCATATAGTATCAAAGTACTCGTCAAAACTAATCCAATGAGCCCAAACTCGATGGGGTTGCGTCGTTTAATTACGGAGTTCCTATGGCCACCTTCCAACTCCAACATCAGACCCTGGTCACCATATAGTATCAAAGTACTCGTCAAGACTAATCTAATGAGCCCAAACTCGATGGGGTTGCATCGTTTAATTACGGAGTTCCTATGGCCACCTTCCGGCTCGATCATCAGACCCTGGTTACCATAATATAGTATCAAAGTACTCGTCAAAACAAATCCTATGAGCCCAAACTCAATGGGGTTGCGTCGTTTAATTACAGAGTTCCTATGGCCACCTTCCAACTCCATCATCAGACCCTGGTTACCATATAGTATCAAAGTACTCGTCAAGACTAATCCAATGAGCCCAAACTCGATGGGGTTGCATCGTTTAATTACGGAGTTCCTATGGCCACCTTCCGGCTCGATCATCAGACCCTGGTTACCATATAGTATCAAAGTACTCGTCAAAACTAATCCAATGAGCCCCAACTCGATGGGGTTGCGTCGTTTAATTACGGAGTTCCTATGGCCACCTTCCAACTCCATCATCAGACCCTGGTTACCATATAGTATCAAAGTACTCGTCAAGACTAATCCAATGAGCCCAAACTCGATGGGGTTGCGTCTTTTAATTACGGAGTTCCTATGGCCACCTTCCGGCTCCATCATCAGACCCTGGTTACCATATAGTATCAAAGTACTCGTCGAAACTAATCCAATGAGCCCAAACTCGATGGGGTTGCGTCGTTTAATTACGGAGTTCCTATGGCCACCTTCCAACTCCAACATCAGACCCTGGTTACCATATAGTATCAAAGTACTCGTCAAGACTAATCCAATGAGCTCAAACTCGATAGGGTTGCATCGTTTAATTACGGAGTTCCTATGGCCACCTTCTGGCTCCATCATCAGACCCTGGTTACCATATAGTATCAAAGTACTCGTCAAAACTAATCCAATGAGCCCCAACTCGATGGGGTTGCGTCGTTTAATTACGGAGTTCCTATGGCCACCTTCCAACTCCATCATCAGACCCTGGTTACCATATAGTATCAAAGTACTCGTCAAGACTAATCCAATGAGCCCAAACTCGATGGGGTTGCGTCTTTTAATTACGGAGTTCCTATGGCCACCTTCCGGCTCCATCATCAGACCCTGGTTACCATATAGTATCAAAGTACTCGTCGAAACTAATCCAATGAGCCCAAACTCGATGGGGTTGCGTCGTTTAATTACGGAGTTCCTATGGCCACCTTCCAACTCCAACATCAGACCCTGGTTACCATATAGTATCAAAGTACTCGTCAAGACTAATCCAATGAGCTCAAACTCGATAGGGTTGCATCGTTTAATTACGGAGTTCCTATGGCCACCTTCTGGCTCCATCATCAGACCCTGGTTACCATATAGTATCAAAGTACTTGTCAAGACGAATGTAATGAGCTCAAACTCGATAGGGTTGCATCATTTAATTACGGAGTTCCTATGGCCACCTTCCAGCTCCATCATCAGATCAGCTCTCTGTCACAATAACATTGCATTGTCATCCGATTTATACATGCATTCTAAATTTCAGCTCAATCGGAAACCGGGAAGTGGATCAAATTTAAGTTGCAAGATTTGATTACAGAACGACAGACAACGGGACAGGTGAAACTAAATAAAAGCTTGTAAAAAAAAACGGAAAAGCCCCTGGATAGGATGGCGTTACAGTTGTTAAAAGTAGGAGGTAAGCCCGTACTGAGAGAGCTCCAACACAGGAGTGTGAAGCTTTTCAACGCTGTCCGATTCGAAGGGAGAACTTCGGAGGCATGGAGTACAAAGGTGGTCG
This sequence comes from Thaumatotibia leucotreta, assembly GCA_025490895.1. Classification (NCBI taxonomy): domain Eukaryota; kingdom Metazoa; phylum Arthropoda; class Insecta; order Lepidoptera; family Tortricidae; genus Thaumatotibia; species Thaumatotibia leucotreta. Next base: position 24,849 of record JALPQI010004191.1, read on the forward strand.
TCCTGTTCTTCAAAAAGGGAGACAAACCCCTAATGAAGAACTATCGATCCATTTCTCTTCCAAGCCACGTCTATAAGCTGATCCCAAGAGTGATCACGACCCGTCTTGCACGGAGACTCGACGAATTCCAACCTCCGCAACGGGCTGGATTTCGGAGCGGATACGGCACCATAGACCACATCCACACAGTGCGGCAAATTATACAGAAGACCGAGGAGTATAATCAGCCTTTGTGTTTAGCATTTGTGGACTATGAGAAAGCCTTTAACTCGATTGAGATCTGGTCTGTTCTGTAGTCCTTGCAGCAATGTCAAGTACATTGGCGATACATTCAAGCGATAAGATGTCTCTACGAGGCCACCACCATGTCCATCCAAGTACATAATCAACAAACAAATCCTATACAATTGATTGCATAGAGGCGTGACACAAGGAGACGTTATCTCCCCGAAATTGTTCTCAAATGCAATGAAGGACATGTTTAAGACGCTGTTCTGCAAAGGACGTGGCATCAACATTAATGACAAGTACGAGAAGTAGTATGTATAACTCGGGCAAATATTGCAGATGGGTAGAAACAACTGAGAGGATGAGATGAAAAGAAGAATTAAGCTAGGTTGGGCAGCATTTGGGAAGGTACATCGAGTCTTCACAATTCAAAACTCACGTCGATCCCAATTTCAAAAGTCTTCAATCAGTGCGTCCCACCCGTCATGACGTACGGACTGTACGGAGCCGAAACGTGGACACTGACGGTACGGCTGGTCCACAAGTTCAAGGTCACTCAGCGCGCTTTGGAAAGGGCTCTATGCTCGGCTTCTCTCTGCAGGATCGAATCAGAAATGAGGTTATCCAGCAGAGAACCATAGTGATCGATATTGCGTGGAGCGACGGTTTGGCAGGATTGAAGACGGTTGCGTGAAGTTAGTCTATGTCCAGCAGTGGACCGCGATAGGCTGATGATTATGTATTGATAAGTGTGAATATCTAACGATAGTTAAAGAGCATTTGAGTCAATCCCACTGACAATTTGAGCTTTGCTATGGAAAATTTCGGTCCTTGCTATTAACTCTATGAACAACTGTTTTCAAGGCCACGCCGCCGATCATTTTTGACCGGCGCGCCGCCGCCGGCTATTTGGTCATTGGCGCTCATATCTACTGCTGCGTAACATTAAGCGTGCGGTCCGCGTCCACTCAAATTGGCTGACTGACTACCCGCGCTTATGGTGCCGGGCTGCCACCTGCTCGGCGTACGGACGTCCCGCACCCCGCAGCCCCCGCACCTTGCACTCTTGCGCCGTTTACAACGAGTTTATATTGCCTGTATCGCACATGTTATTTATTGTTGTCTTGTTATAACTACAAAACAAACCACGGAAAGTGTTCGCTTCTTAATTTGTTCGGCATGCAGGTAAATTTGCTTTATATTAAGTACATTTTAGGGTAATGATGCGTGATCTACCTAAGTACCCACGCGAAGTGTGAGAAATATAATCTAGGATACTTCTATTGACGTGTTGCAATGTACGCACACAAAACAGATACCAAAAATTAAGAATTATTGTCACGCCGATTTCACGCCGGTGAAAACATCGGCGGCGGCGGCGTGGCTAAAATGACCGGCGGCGGACGCCACGCCGATCGGCGCACACCTCTAGCGCGCACTTTGTTGCCTCCTGACAAAAGACTGTTAAGTACTTTTGTGAGCCGGCTGAAAAAGCGCTCCTTCACCGCCTGTCTAATTCCCATATCTTCAATACCCAAAGACTGTGACATACCAAGGTATTTATAGGTTTCTGCTTCCGAGATAGATCTGAACGACATTGTCTCAGAAAGCTGTAAATTTGTTGAATTTACTACTTTCCCCCGCTGCACATGCATAACCGCACACTTATCGACACCAAATTCCATATTGATGGCACTACTGAAAACTTCTGTGGTTCGCAGTAGTTCCAACAAGTCTTGGCTATTTGGCGCAAATAATTTGAGATCATCCATGTACAGAAGGTGAGAAATGACTTCACCCTCTCTCCGAAGCCGGCAACCTAGTCCTGAATCCTTCAGCAGGGTACTGAGGGGATTCAGAGCTAGGCAGAACCACAAGGGACTCAGACTGTCACCCTGGAATATTCCTCGCTCGATCCTTATGAAGTCCTGCGGGCCAGAGGGGCCATCCCCGGCTCCTGGTTGACGAAGGACTGTGGTCCACTGCCTCATACACGCGCCGAGAAAGGATCTTAAAATTGCATTAACTTTATACAGCTCCAAGACCCTTCCCAACCATGAATGAGGCACCGAATCATAGGCCTTCTTGTAGTCAATCCAAGCAGCGGAGAGGGCCCCTTTGTTACGCCGGACTTGCTGGCAAATGGTCATGTCAATGAGGAGGAGCTCTTTAGTACCACGGGACCCAACCCTACATCCATTTTGAGCAGGAGCCAAAACATTGTTCGCAACAATGTGCGTGTTGATTTTTACTCTCAAAATGGATGTAAGGAGCTTGTACAGTGTGGGCAAGCACGTGATGGGTCGATAGTTCTTCGCTTCCGTGGTACTACCGGACTTGTAGAGCAGGAAGGTTACTCCAGTTGTTAAGGAAGGTGGCAGGGAACCGAGCTCGAGGGCTTGTTGGAATTGCGTTGCCAATCGTGAGTGCGAGCATCGAAACCATTTTAGCCAGAAGTTGTGCAATCCATCCGGCCCAGGACTTTTCCAGTTCTGAGTCGTGCGGATAGCACAACTTACGTCATCGGGGCTGATGGTAACTGCCCCCATAGGTTCGATGGTCTCGCATTCACGTTCGACAACGGTCATCCATTCACCCTCGGTGTGTCCGACGGGCGCTGACCAGATACTACGCCAGAAATCACTCATAGCGGTAGCATCCGGTAACCGCGCGTCGGACACACGGTAGTCGGTTTCCTCCCACTTTCGGTAAACCTTCCTTTGGTCACTCTGGAAAAGGCGATTTTGCTGGAATCGATTCACACGCTCTCTGTAGCGGCGAATACGGTTTGCCCATGCATAAACCTTCTGCTTCAGAAAGTCGATGCGCTCTGTGAGGTTGGCCATGTAGTCGCGGGGTGCAATACCCGTTCCCGCGAACGCCTGGTTCACAAAGCGCATTACTCGAGGGCGGTTGTTACCCCCCCTGAAGCAGATCAGCTTTGCAATGAGAGTCCTAAACGAGTCGATACGACGCTCGATCCGCACCTGCCATGCGGGGTCACCTCCGGCGGTCCTAGGTGCACGGTCAGCGTCCGGAAACTTGACTCGAGCAACACGGCACGCCGCGATGGCCCCGCAGTACATGATCGAGTGCGTATCTTCCAAATCTTTACTGGATCGTATATACGGCTCCAGTAAAGCGTTTAGGGCTCCCATCAACGCCAGATTGCGCCTATTCATGGGTAAACGTGGTAATCGTGGCCTAGAGTCGGGTGTGAAGCGATGCTGCATAATCGCCTCTTCCAGAGTCCTCCTCAATTGCTCATTGTCTGAAGTACTCACACTCAGGTTCGTAACGTCATCCCCGTCGGCACTGGGATCAACCCGCGGTGCCCTCGGTGCCAGGTCGGGTGCCGGCACCGGATCCGGCGACATGGCGGGCGGGTCCCGCGCCGAAGCGGAGGCCGCACGAACAGGGAGAGCCTCCAGGCGAAGCCGATCAAGTGTCGAGTCATCCAGCCGCTTTAATCGTTGGATGACTCGCACTTGATCCGATAATCGCTGCGCAGTCACATTTATAGTTGGTTCAAGGGCCTGAAACAGAGGAAGCATCCGGACACGATACGCGGATAGATTAGTTCCTCCCTCTGTAGCCCCATAGTAGGCGCGCATGACGTTCTCGTTCATGGATTGAGACCATTGCATGCGTCGCACTACACCACCGGCAGCGGGAGCCGTGGGCGGGGCAGCATGTCCCGCGGGCCCCAAGCGTGCCGGCAGCGGTGGCCGTCCGCGCCGCGCAGGTGGTCGTGGCGGCGGCGGCGGCGGTCCGCGCTCGTCGCTCGACTCGCTGGTGTCGGGTGCAGTGGCGAATTCTTCACCCGACGACGATTCCGAAGAGGAGGAGGAGGACGAGGCGGAAGATGGTGGTGGGCGTGCGGATTGTGTGGACGCTTGACTCCGTGTTTTGCTTCTAGTTAGCATGATTTTCTGTTATGTTTTCACTTGATGTATATTAGCGAGTAGGTACATGATTAGTCATTAGCGGTATCGCTAAAATTGTACAAAGATGGAGTATATCAGCCAATAAATACATTTTTTATCAAAATAACAGAAAATTTTCTAAAAAACACGTCTGACGTTGACAGCGTCAATACCTACCGACTACCTACATCTTATTATTATTATTATTAAGAGCCTGTTCACACTACGGCGATATCGCGGCGATGCGAGTTTGTATAGGAATCGCTAGTGTGAACACTTGAACAGGCTGTAAGTTAGGAGACGATTATAAATAAAGGCCACTGCCCGCGGGGAGCGCTAACGACTCTCGTGAGCATGCTCAATGTCCGGATGGTATTCTGTACACAGATAATACCCTTTTTTTTGGATAATCTACTCGAATTTAAACTTTCGTGAGACCATAATAACTATACATAATTAGGTATAATTAAGTTTAACACTCACGTGTATTAAGCGCGACATGTTTCGGAGAGCCTATAAGGGCCTTTACAGGTCTTCATTATCAACCACGGAACCCACATTCACGCTTCGCGACTCATGTTATGACTTATGTAAAATGTCGCACGTAGTGCTGCCCCCGTAAGCATAAATGCAGTAACTAGTTTTGCAGTGTCAATCAATTGTGTGGGATTCTGTATTGCCTCAGAATGCGCTTCTTCGTTATTTTTGATTTATTTCAGCTCCAGTTAAATTATTTTACATTTTTCACCGTTCACATCTTTCACCACGTTCGTTCGTTCTCCATTAAAATCATTCTCCCTTCCCTCTCGCACCGTCTAGCATCCTTCTCTCACACATACGCTCCGTTCCACTCATCTTCTTACGTTCCGATCATACAATTGTTTACTTTATTCAACTGCAAATTATGTTCTGGTATTAATTAAAATTTTAAAACTAGTTACTGCGTTTATGCTTACGGGAGCAGAGTGACACAAGTGAGTTTAACCGTTTAGTGATATGTATAGTAATTATAATTATATACTAGCGGCCGCGGCGTGGTGACGCCGGCTGTGTGGTGACTGCAGTGAGAATATACTTCTTCTTCTTCTTCGTGTTCCTAAGGTACCCCTATGGTACAGAGGGCCTTCACAAATGCACGCCATGCTTCTCGATCCCCAGCAACACTCCTAGCCTCACTCCAGGTCATCTGAACGGCTTCAAGTTCCTTTTCGACGGAACGACGCCATGTGTGCACCGGACGACCAGGTCTGCGTCGTCCACCGGACGGCTGCCAACTAAAGGCCGTGCTGGCAATGTTGTTTTCAGCCCGTCGGAAAGTATGACCAATCCATTGCCACTTCCTCTTCGCAATTTCTTGTCCAATCGGAGATTGTCCACACCTAGACCAGAGCTCTTCGTTTCGAATAGTCTGTGGCCAATAGATGTGAAGAATGGATCTGAGAGACTTGTTAACGAAAACTTGAAGTTTATTTGTTAACCCTTTAGTTACCCTCCAAGTCTCACAACCAAACAGTAGGACTGACTTCACTATCGAATTAAAGAGCGCCAGCTTTATGCGTCGGGTAAGTACGTTTGAATTCCAAACTGGTCTGAGCTGGGCAAAAGCTGCTTTAGCCTTGTTGATTCTGGCTGCTACATCTTCATCCGTTCCACCCTGGTTTGTCACAGTGCTCCCAAGATACACAAAAGATGTCACAGTATCTAGACACGCTTCCTGGAGCCTCAGCGGACCCGTATCGCACGACTTGACCCTCATCTCTACGGTTTTCGATCGATTGATTCGCAGCCCTATCTTCTCAGCCTCTCCTCGCAAGTTTTCCAGCTTCGCTTCTAGGTGCGTTAAAGTTGGCGATATCAATACGATGTCATCTGCGTAGTCCAAATCTTCAAGTTCTGCGTGGCCCCACCGTATGCCTCTCGGAGTTGATGTCACCTCTCTCATGACATCATCAAGTAGAACGATAAATAAGAGCGGTGATAGGAGGCATCCCTGTTTTACGCCAGCTGTCATATTTATGGGCGGCCCCAGCTCCTTCTCATGCACTACTCGGCAAGTGCTGCCTTCATATAGCGAGCGTATAATTCGCACTATTGCGTCAGGGACACCCCGGCGGTGAGAATATACAGGGTGGTCCAAACCTTGACGTCAAAAAAATTTTTTTAGGTTCCCTACGTCATGGGCTATCAGAATATACCCCATGTAAGTTAGCCGATTTTTTGTAGTTTTCGAGTTATGAATTTATGAAATTTTTTTTTTTTTGAGAAATTCTGGAATGAAGAAATGTATTGATAAAAAAAACTATTGGGTTTTTTTAATATTTTCTTTTTGTAAAAGTATCACTTTAAATGAAGCATTTACTGACAAAAAAATTAGCGTCCTCACTTTGATACAAGTAGGATAAAAAATACCAAATTCAAAATTTTACGTTACTAATGCATCAAAATAGCATTAAAGTACGTAAATAAAAAAAATAAAACATATCCCAAGGATTTTTGGTAATGTAAAGACTGCCTTAGACCTTAAATCTTCGTAAAAGCAAAAAAAAAGTGATACTTAATAATGAGGATTTTTCGGAGTAGTCGGTCAAATAAACTTTAAAAAGCTTAATCTTTTAAAGTAGTAAAAAATTACTTGAATAACTACACAAATTGAGTTTTTGTGGTATTTTCTGTCTTTGTTTATTGATTCAACATTAAAACAGACGAAATTTCACTTTATTTTTAAATTAAAAATCTAGAATTTTTTTTAAGTTTATTTGACCGACTACTCCGAAAAATCCTCATTATTAAGTATCACTTTTTTTTTGCTTTTACGAAGGTTTAAGATCTAGGGCAGTCCCTACATCACTAAAAATCCTTGGGAAATGTTTCGTTTTTTTTTATTTACGCACATTAATGCTATTTTGATGCGTTTTTAGCGTAAAATTTTTAATTTGGTATTTTTTATCCTACTTGTATTAAAGTGAGGACGCTAATTTTTTTGTCAGTAAATGCATTATTTGTAGTAATACTTTTACAAAAAGAAACTAGTTAAAAAACTCAACAGTTTTTTTTTAATAATAAATTTCTTAATTCCAGAATTTCTCAAAAAAAACATTTCAAAAATTCATAACTCGAAAACTACAAAAAATCGGCTAACATACATGGGGTATATTCAGATAGCTCATGACGTGAGGAATCTAAAAAAAATTTTTTGACGTCAAGGTTTGGACCACCCTGTATATTTTGTCACCACTCCCACTATTTCCGCGGGTATCGTCAGAGTCTAAAGTGTTACCAATTCTTTATCGAAGATTTGTGATGGGCATCTTAGCTGCCAATTAATATTGCGATAGCCAACCCGCTTGCACAAAGTGGAGATTATGGGCATTTGCCTCCTAATGTGTCCATAGATAATAGAAGAGGCCTTTGTCCAGCGTCGTCGTCACGTCATCAGCCTATCACAGTCCACTTCTGGACGTAGGCCTCTCCTATTAACTACGCGTATAAGACGCATTAGGAGGTAAATGCCCATAAGGTCCACGCTGGGCAAGCGGATTCACGATCGCAGTAATGTGTCCACTATGATGACGCTGCTGCCCATCATCAATATTTTATCAAATAATGGTCAGTGACACTTCAATCCCTTTGTCCAACAATGAGCTGAAATTATGATGAAAAGCGATATGAAACGTTATTTTTTTATAGGTTAACACGTTCAAGGGCGTAGCTGCTATAGCATTCGGGTTAAGGCCCCCTTTATATGACACAAATGCTATAGCAGTCTTTAATCGTCCCCCTTTCTTAACCAGAAATGTTAAAGAATTCGCTCCGCTATAGAAAATACCCATAGTCCTCGGCTTACTGTCACGTTGTACCAAACCTGCAGGCTTAGCACATGATTGGTGCGACAGTATGTCACCGCGAGATAGACCTCCCGTCCTTCACTAGCTATAATAACAAAAGAGGGACGGATAGGCTATCTCGCGGCGAGATACTGTCGCGCCAATCATGTGCTAAGCATACTGGATAAGATTACTGTCACATCACATGATTTTTGCTTAGTTTTTGAGTAAGCGACAACCTCACCTCTTTGCCCTCTTTTTTCGCGCACAAATGCTATAGCAGTCGCGGTAGTATGGGGATTTGTTCAGATGTGCGGCATGTGCGCCGGGAGAGTGGAAATACATAAGATGATGTTTAAATCGCTGTAAATACTGTTTTTATCTATTATTTCTATATATTTTGAATACGTTGATGTAAATAATTTTAGTAGGTATTTATTTTTTACTGTGAAATGAATTGAAGATGGGTTTAAATATGCGAAAGGTAAATTAAAATATTTCCACCAATATATTCGCCGTTGTGTTTCGCTTACGTTTTCAAGAACATAATATGGTCGATAATTGGCTCTTGACGTTTAATTACAGCATAACGGGGGCATAGATACATTATTAGTCAAATATATCTGTAACATTTGTAATAACTAGACGATGAAAAATAGAACTCAAAATTTTTTTCAGGTTGTTCGAGGAGGGAACTGATAAATCTTCGGAAGAGGTTTTAAGTGTCGAGGAGTCGGAACTATCAGCTAACAAACGAGAACTGGTGTGGCAGGACAATGATATAGAATTTTACTGGCATGTGTAATCGACTCCTGCCTAAGTTATTCTATAGCAGTCGAATGCTATAGCAGTATGCGTCGTTAACTACCATATTTCTCATATGTCATAATGACACGCATGCTATAGCATGTACAACATTTCCATACAAATTTATGTGTCATTTCTGGTCGGAAGCCAAACTCCTTACCGTCCGTGAACGTGTTAATAAAAAAGCCTTAGTTGATCGTGATCCAAACTGTTTTGCCTTGCCCTCAAAACACGTGTTTTCCACTTAAGAACCGATTATTTTTGACAACAGCCACTGTAAGTGTGATTTAATATACTCCTTTAAATTCTGTTTTAAATAGCTATTTACCAACATTCCGTCATTTCACTATATTTGTGCAGCTAGATTCTCTCAAAAAAATACTTTATATACCTTTCGTTATTGTATAAACCTGAGTTACTTCTTCCGGTTGTTTCTTCTTCTTCATCTAAATATTACAAAAAAGTTACAGAAAAATGAGCTAACGGTTTGTACAGAATACCGGCCCTTGTCTATGTCAACTAATGGCAGAGCAACGAGAGACACACGAGTCGTTTATATTCGAGCTATGAAAATAATAGAGCTTTAAAAATGTTCCATACACGGTGTTTTCCGAGTCCCTAATAACCCCACACACACCGTATACAGTGTGTTACCGTGACCCGGGCTTTTAAGAAAATGTGTTTAAGAAAAATTAGCATCACTAGCAATCGTTTTCAAGTATGAACAGTTGATAAATATTTTAATTAACTGAACGATTACTTTTATTCCCTTTGATCGATCAATGTAACGCGTTTACTGCTTAGTTATCAAACGCAGCAAGTAGCTGCGATCTGTCATTGTCAAGCGCTAATTAACAATTCATTTTGAAGTACATTGCTGTTCAACAAACTTTTCTAAGAAAATGAAATATATTTTTAAAAATTAGATTGCACTTTTTAGCTAAAAAGCGGCTTCGAATTCCTCAGTTTCAATAAAAGCCTGCACGATGGTAACACACTGTGTAGTGTATAGGTACATAAGTCATACTGAGCACCTTTTTTGACCAACCCCATAATCGCAAAAGTAAATACTTTTTCATACATGGTCAGTGACACTTCAATCCTTAGTTGACTGTCACGACACCCAAGGAAAGAGTTGGGGAGGTGACAAATGTATTACTGCCACCACACGCCCTAAATAACAAAAACACCCAATTAATTAACAAGCCTCGTTCCAGTATACATGAACCTCCATAAGGATACAGTTTCCACTTTAAATTTCCCAGCTAAATAAAATTCCCAAAGAGAGCTATCAAAGACATATGACCCAATCTGAACCTTATGTATTTACAATAAAGCCTAAGCTGACTCAGTTTTTAAACTCCAAAATAAGTTAGCGATTTTGATCCTTCAGCGTTGGACATACGTTATAAAATGTGTAGATATTATTACACGTGTACACCAAATTGGAGCGACTAAAAGCGTCATCGGATAGCAATTTGCGCTCGCGAGCGGGACGGATACTGTTTCATATGTCGGAAATGGACATGTGTAGAAAAAGCGGTTTTACACTCTCCGATTATCAAACGGGTATTTTAACGACAAACGGAACTTCGCGTACTACGTTAAAAAAATAATATCGATAATTCGTGCCACAAGTATGTGCATCCGCGGCACACGGCATAAATTCAGATCTGTAAAACAGCTATTTGGATTTCATGACGGAGCAGTTATCCCAACCATAATTACCCAGAGCACCCGGTAACATCAAGATTAATAATATTTTTTTTTTCATCATCATCAGCCTTTTTTCATATGGTTTTTATTTTTTGTTACATTTATGAATAAATTCTTAATGCGTTAAATACTGCTTGACGTTTCGGGCATGACGTTACTCACAACATCCAATGGTTTGAAAATTGATGTTTCACCAGGCTTACATTTCTAAATAATTTTCATTTTTTTATTTTATTTTTATATACCTACAGGCATGTTTTAGTGTTTACTTTTAAGTCTATAATTATGTATCTTTGTTTACTTGTTTGCGAGCGTGGTCGCTTCGTCGACCTGGTGGGTCACAACGGAAGAACAGCGCTGGCTTAGCCAGCTACATGCTGAGTTGTGACCCTTTTGTGGCAAGCTGTTGTTGTGTGCTTATTTGTAAAAAAAATTGTATATGTCCATCGTGCTTGTCATAAATAAATTTTATTTCATTTTATTTCGTTTAATAAATAAATAAATAAATAAATATCTTGGGACATCTTACACAAATCAACCTTGTCCCACGGTAAGCTCAATTAAGGCTTGTGGTGTGGGTACCAGGCGACGATATATATAATAGATAGATACATATAGATACTTAGATACATACACAGCCACGACCAAGGAACAAACATTTGTGATAAATACATGCACAAAGAATGCCCTCGCCGGGATTCGAACCCGGAACCTCCAGCTTCGTAGGCAGGGTCACTCTACCAACTAGGCTACAGAGGCTGACTGATTAATAATCTTGTAAAAGTTGCTACTACGACTAGGTAAATGTTAGTGTTGCTACAAGATAGTAGTATTTTTCATTATTATTTTTTTTTACTTTTATTTTACTTTTAACTCAGACAATGTTTCCATTGTATTTACTTTTGCTGTTCTGTAATGTGTGCTTTATGTGAATAAAAATTTATTCTATTCTATTCTATATAAATCACTAGATTTCACGCGGACGGGAATTCTAGAAGTGAATAATCAAGGCCAAGTGCGGGTAGTTTGCAAAACCCGCAGATAGAAGGACCACGCGACCCGCACCACGGGTGTAACGTCAGGATAATAATATTATTAGTAAATTTACGCGATTAAGGCAGTTTTGTCGTTAAAATATAAATAATTTTGATTTCGGTTTCTCATTTTGATATAGGAATCCGACAGACATCACGTGATTGAAACTTTGGCCCCACTTGCACAATTTAGGCCAACTAACAAGGGGTTTCTGATTAAAAGATCTTTATTATTTTTAAAAGACCTATTCAACGAAATTCCAAACTATAGGATTACAGCAAAATAAATAAAAATCTCCACTTAGTCTAGGGGAGGAACCTGAAAATATTTTTTTTAGTACAGATGGTGCCTTTTTTAGGCTCTAGTGGGTCATTTTACGTCAGGTCCACAACTTCGGAGGGCCATCTGTACTAAAAAACGTCGTACGTGTCTACGTGGAAAAACAAAATTCGTAACTCGTGTCGATTTAAAACACTCCCTATCGATTGTGTTTTAAAACATCGCCACTCGTTTCGAATTTCATGTTTTTCGCACTTGTGTCGTAATGTACTATTTTATTTGTTAGGTATTCTAAATTGCATATTTTTAGTTTTAACGGCTTTAAAATATGCTGTGCATAGACAGACGGACATGTCGAAACTATAAAGGTTGTTTATTGACTACAGAACCCTAAAAAACTAGAAGCAATTAGAAAAACCAATTTGTGAGTAAACCTAAGGTTAAGGGTGCGGCTCCACTGAAGCGGAGAGGAGCGGAGATGTGCAAAATTGACCAATGAGACCGCATGACAGTGTTTCGAATTTTGAATTTGAAGAATGTAATTGGTCAATTTTGCACATCTCCGCTCCTCTCCGCCTCAGTGGAGCCGCACCCTAAAGGTGCATTCCAAGCGAACATTCGCTATTCTAACCTCTCACTACAAAATTCGATCGTGACACAAAACGTGATTGGTTGATTTCGTAGAGCGGGGGATAGAACAGCGAATGCTCTTTTGATCTGAATGCACCTTCAGACTCCCTCAAAATCTCAGCTGACCCTTCATTGGATAGATACAATGTAATGTAACATACTAATATGTGATGAGATCAATGAAATAAATCCATGCAACAAAGGGTCACCCTATGACCGTTCATAATTGCGAACGGACAGACAGATGAACCGACACCCGTGACTGATCTTGATTGAAATTATTGTTGATTCGGTCAAAAGGGTCCTTTATGGGGATATAGCTTTGGAAATTTGCAATTATTAGTTCCACGGAATGTATTATTATAGCATGTTTAAATGCTTTCATTATCTAACAGATCCTATTAGTGCAAGTCTATCTGCACAAATCGGGTTTTGGCAGAATCAATCGAATTATCATGATAAATAAATTTATTATCGAATAACATAATACGTGCACATAGCTGGTATTTGTAGTAATATGATGATATTATGATATCACGAAATTGGAGTGGGATTTTCGAATTTGGGGCTTTTTTCAAAACAACTATAAGTAACTAGTCAATACTAATTTTTTTTAAATATTAAATGCCGAGAGCGTAATATATGCAGTTCTAACAAATCGGGGATCTTCGAGAAATCGGTTGAATTCGGTTTTTAGCATTTTTTATTTGGTTATTATACATTTAAATCTACTTTTGCCACACCTTTATTGGTTTTTGAGATACCTATAGATAATTTTTTGAAAGATATACTATTTTTGGAAGAGGAAACGGCGGACTTCGAAACCCAATTTCACTCAGGTACAATCAACAACACACCTGTGAACACAGGCAAAGTGCCAAAAATATGTAAACAGAACCTTATTGCCTGGGCATAAATGTGTGTATACATATTTCTGGCACTTTGTCTGTATCCACAGCTGTGTTGTCGATTGTACTATCAGGCGAGGCTTTCATAGGTCGGCTTTTTCATAAATGTTTCTGATTCGTGAAAAGCGACAGCCTTTTTCATTTGATAAGCTCAACAACGAGCGTGTAACACTACTGGGATTGCAAGCATTCATAGGCTACAGCAGCTGTTTACCACTAAATAAACCCTTTTCTTTTTTAGGGATCCGTAGTAAACGAGGAACCGTTAAGGCCCGGCCACGACATTGGTCTAAGGCGACCAGCGGCGAGCGAATCCATGAGTTGGAGCGGGATGCCGATATGGGTACTCCCTCTCGCACGTATGGTTTTCCGCTAAACCGGTCGCCTTAGACCAATGTCGTGGCCGAGGCATTATAGTTTCGCCATATTCGTCTGTCCACAGCTCAGTGGCCGTTAGTACTAAAAATATGAAAAAAGTTACAGGTACACACATATAGTCACGGGCATTAATATACATATATATACACTTCTCCATACTGATCCCTTACAAATGTGTCTAAGTATATAATCACGCCGATAAAGTGGTATACGGATAACGAGCCACTGAAAACCTTGAACGGGGTGATTTAGTAGGCTACACTGAACAACTTATAATATGGGGCCAATCACGAAATCTAAAAAGAAATTGCCTTTTTCATACATTTTGACCGATTGATCACGACATTTTGTATGAAAAAGGCAATTTTTTTTGAGATTTCTGGGTTAGCTCCATAGTAATAGTTATTCAGTTTAACCTACCAAAACACCCCGTTCAAGGTTTTCAGTGGCTCGTGGAACACCCTGTATATACACTTCTCCATACTGATCCCTTACAAATGTGTCTAGTAAATGTGTAGTAAGTATATAATCACGCCGATAAAGTTGTCAATGTTTTTTCGGGTTCCTCCCGTACTCGTAAACTAGGATGATTTTTTAACCGACTTCAAAAAGGAGGAGGTTTACAATTCGTCGAAATCTTTTTTTTTTTTTATGTATGTTCCCCGATTACTCGAAGACGCGTGGACCAATTTGAAATTTTTTTTTTTTTATTACACGACTGCCAAAAGGAGAGTATTATGTGTTCAGCCCCTATGTATGTTTCATATTTTCTTTAAACGCGCAGATCTTCGTGACCACTTAACCGTTTTGAACGCTACCCCGACATGCTCTCGGCCGGTTTTACTATACTGTGGTCTATACTGACCTACGAATGTCAACTGTATCAATAAGTTTCAATCAATGAACACTAGATGGCGTTAGTAGTAACTGATAGTTAGGTTTTAACTACATTAGATTTTTGATTAAAAGGCAAAACTTTAATGTAGTAAAATATCCATTATAATAAAGTAACTAGTTTTGAGTAGAAACAGTTTTGCTTACCAAAACCATCTTTTAAACTGATTTTTGTATTGATTTCAATACCTTTTATGATTATAGTTCTTATGTTTATCAAGAGATGTCGTTGGCAAGTTTAAAATGTAAGAAAAGGTGACTAATGATGTCACACCCCTAAAGCTATTTGTTTTTTATTAATGGCAATGACATAGCGATATTATAAGATTTATAAGGTTTCTTAGTTTACTACTGAACCCTAAAAATGAATGAGTCGCCCGCAGACCACGAACCCTGTAAAGTGTTCGTAACGTTAATAATGAAATTAAAGTTAATTAAATATGATACGCGAGTTTATGTTTTCATAGTTTTATTTCATGAGTAATAACCGAAGAAGAAATCTTAATTCAAACATTACAGTCGACGAGTAAAAAATAGTACATTGTGCACCTAGGGAGGTAAGTACGGTATTACTAACGATAGTTTGTTAGAAGCCCGACGCTAGGCGAAGGGCCTTTAGTAACTCGAGTTTGTAATCCGCTTACCGACCGTGATGCATACAATGTTTTTCATTACACTTGCGGACAAAAAAATAAGTTTTAAGACAAATGTTATTCTATGACGTACCTACTGACATTTCTATTACTCCCTAGGGAATTTCACATTTGTATTACTCCCGCTACGCATGCAAGCAATGGCGCACTTAGACAGCAAATGTGATGAAAAGAATATTATTATATCTCTAATGCCATCATCTGAACAATTTCCACTCCTTCTCCTCTCCGATAAAATTGGCACTTCACATCCTTTTCAAAACAGGGTCAAGCATCCATTTATATTTACCATTAAAAAGAAAAATAAATCCCAAAACTTATTAACGACCTTTTGACCTCTTTAGACCCACTCAATTAAATCGCTGTGCGATTCACCGATTGTGTAAAATTAATATCGTTCAACGAAAAAGCAAAATGGAGTGAAAAAAATAAAAGAAACTTTTCATGATCTCGTATCTTGGAAAAAAATGCTACGGGAAACTAGGCCTAATCTTAAAAGCAGTAAAGATGATAATGGAAGACGTGCCAAAGAAGTTAACATCATTGGGGGAATTAGAGTTATGGAAGGGGCCTGACATCTGAAAAAAACGCCTCTCCTGACAGAAGTGGCAATTCTGCTGAAATCGTTTCCCAGCGAATATTAGGTGCGTGGCCAGGAAACAAGCGGGGGAGAGGATGTAGCGGCAAATTGCTGTAGATTAGATATTACAGCGTCGGGTTAAAGGCAGAACCAACTATTTCCTTGAAGTTGGTTTTGACAAATCGTATTTTATGCCAATGATATAGAATAGAATAGTATTTGCTAAAAGATGTTTCACCGAAATAGTTGGTTTTGCCTTTAAACCGGCGAAGGATAGTGCAGACATGAGTTCTTTAAACCGACTTAAAAAAAGGAGGAGGTTCTCTATTCGACTTTAATATACATTATATTTATTTATAATAAATAAGTCATTTACATTATTTTTCAGTTTAAGTTTATTGTTTTAACAAATATCGAATACTATATCTAAACTTTTGATTTAGATAAGCAAAATATTATTAATTAATTATTAAATACAGAGGCAGTCGCGAGATAGCCATTATTTTATTTTAAATTCCTCCTAGTAAATATAATAGTTTTCTTAATTTTTTGGCTATGCACTAATTTCCAAAATAATATAATGTGTATTCCGCTACATTTGTGGCCTCAAACAGGAAAGATTTTTATATTAGTAAAAAGCACTCGTTAAATTTTCAAGTAATTGCCAAGCGAGTGTGGCCCTTATTTAATGCCCAAATTTCTCATTAGAGAAACAGACGTACGGACAAAGTTATTTATTAGTGATTTTCCTTCGAGTGAATTTTCGTTAAGCTTTTTCATTAACACCATCTATTGACGAAAATATGATTGAGGTTTACTTATTTAAATGTTAAATGATTTATACCCGGTGTTTCCTGGATCACTTGAATAACTGTGCACAATATAATAATCATCATCATCATCATCATCATCATCTCAGCCATAAGACGTCCACTGCTGAACATAGGCCTCTCCTTTGGACCTCCACTACAATAATATTACTCGTACTATGCAATATATCGTCCTATTACTGCAAATACCGACTAAAAAAGTAAAAAAAAGTGATTTTGAGATAATGCGATTTTAATGTTTGGAGGTATATATCTTTACATAAAAAAATTAAGATATGTACAATCTGTATTTAGAATTGTAGCCTATATTGTCTAGTTTACTATTTAATCGTGAAAATTATTCAATCTGTATTTGATTGACAGTAAAAATGCGATTTTAATAAAACAGGCGCAAACTTAGTTGCTTTTTCCTGTAGAAATATATTTTTGTTTATTTCTCTTATCAATACATCTAGTACAACATATTCCTTTGATTAGGCTTTGGTTGACATGTACGTTTCTTATAAATCACAATAATAATAAAAAAAGTCTCAGATTTTTAAGTTATTACAAAATTTACTAAAAATCCACAATGACTTAATCGGTTTTATCTGTAGGAAATCTAGAAGTGTCTTCGTTTAAGTCTCAAATCTTCAAATTATCATCACTAATCACAGTATTTTATTGACAATAAAGCATTTTTGGAAGCCTCCTAACCCTTAATAATACATAGTTTTAGGTTTTGTGGGAAAAACACGAAATAAAAAAATTTAAAAAACAACGAACTTCACCAGTTTTTGTTGATATCTCATAAACGACTGAACTGATTACGTTAAGATTTATAAAACAATATCTCAAAACTATACACCTTTAAATAAAAATAAAATAATGCTAATCGGTTCAGGCGTCTTCGAGTAATCGCATCATATACTTACTACATTTACTACGCTCGCTCAGCAACTCTGCCAACTCGAACTCGAAGGCTAGGCCTCCGAAACTAAATAACACCATAATGTATGACTAAGAATGTTACTTTTCATTTTATAATTACACATAACCGTAATAATATAAATAGTATTTGTACACTTGATAACCGGTAGTCATACATTATTGAAAGTTTTGTTAGGAAAAATAAAGCCAAATTCCCTTTGGTCTGTTTTCGTAATTATGGTTTCGTAGTTACCTACGTAAGAAGAATTATTTTTCACCTTTTCGTAATTGATTACCAAAGCGGAATTTAATTTCTGCATTCGTAATCTGTTTCGTAGTTGACTACGAAACAGGAATTTATTTTTCTTTTTTCGCAGTCATTTGGCTGCGAATCGAGAATTATGTTTCACTGTTTGGTAATTCATTATCAAAAGAGAATTTATTCCTTTTTAGTAATTGAGTTTCGTAGTTATCTTGGATAAAATATGTTTTTGCAGGTAGTAACTGAGTTGTCTAGAAAATGGAATTTGTTGGAGTTTCGTAATTAATTTATTCAGTTATGCGATTAATGGAACCATTAACGCTAAATAAATTCTAAATGAAATAATTGAAATCGGAACTTTCATAGCTTTTTGTATTTCCACAAAATGGAATATAATGAATTCAATAAAGTTTGTACCAAAAAATTAAAACGTAGTGATGCCTTTTTTCTTTTGTTGGTACATAATTATGTACTAGGACTTTCAATACCGGTATTTTTAGATTACCAATACCGCGATCCCGGTATTGAAAGTCCTAATATGTACCTACCCAATAAAATAAAAGTTGTCTTATGAAAAAAAACATGACATATTATGACATAACATCCAGCAAAAGATTAACAATATACAAGGTGGCCAAAAAACCTCTCTGGCAACGGGAATACACTTATTTTATGGCCACAGTTTATAGAAGCAATCCATATTATTCTGTTTAAAATCCTCAGCGGGGATCTATTGGATGCCGACTACTCACGATCGATCTTTAAGGCATGCTCTGAGGGCGACCTATGTCCAGTAGCAGTCGAAATCTATCGACTAAAAAATATTATGGAAAATGGCTAAGCGAACAAAGATCTCAAAACAGTATCAGGCAGTTTATGAAAATTAACTAGTGCAGTAAATTCTTTTTTTGTAATCAATTATGAAAAAAGAAAAGTAAATATGTTTTGGTAATTAACTACGAAAGAAGAATTAGTAAGCAATTACGAAAACGGAAAATAAATTCCGCTTTGGTAATCAATTACGAAACGGCGAAAAATAATTCCTCTTATGTAGCTAACTACGAAACCATAATTACGAAAACGGACCAAAGGCAGTTTCCTTGCTCCTCGTGGCGAGTCTAACGAGTTTTCTACTCCTTGCACTCATTGTTATTATCAGGGCCCGTAATTTTCATGCCGATGACATCAATTTGACGTCACGCTCCATTTAGGGTGATCCGAAATAGTTTTATTGATAATTATTAATCATTAGTCATCAATCATTTTAATCATGTACAAATAGCTTTAAAAGTAGTATATTAACACGTAAAATAAATAATACCTACTTGATACGTGAACCATAAGTAAATATATTTGATTTGTTTCCATACATACATTTTATTTAATGATATTGTTAACACATTTCCATAATTACGTAGAAAACGGAATTCCTCTTTACGGTAAAGCACGTATCAAGTAGGTATTATTTATTTCACGTGTAAACAGATTACTTTTGAAGTTATTTGTACATGATTAAAATGATTGACGACTAATGATTAATATTTAACAATAAAACTATTTTGGATCACCCTAAATGGAGCGTGACGTCAAATTGATGTCATCGGCATGAAAGTTACGGGCCCTGGTTATTATACACTAGCGCTAAAATAGTCTTTTACACGATTTTTTTAACAAACATTACAAGAAACAACAACCTGTGACATCGGCGCGTGAGTCGCAACTGAGTGAAGTTACTACGGCGTGAAGCTCGTACGCGCACATAATTGGTTTCTCCTGTAGAGATTTACGTCAATATTGAAATAGAACTACAAGCAAAAGCAACTAAGTCGCTTTTAAATTTTTTGGCAGTATGATATTGGCGTTGTTTGGAAACAATTATCTACTGGAAAAACATGCTAAAGGCATGTAATGTGTTCAACCTGTCGTAAAATAAATAATTTAATAGAATCATTTTCATGCTAAAACCAAATAAGTATATATAATATTTTTTGGTAAAACTTAAAATGGGAATGTATAAATGCAAATAAACACTATGTACCATTAACAGTTTTTACTTGGCGGAGAAAGCATAAAGTTTTGTATTAAGTTATGTATATCAGATTTTGGCAGTGAATATTTCAGTAAAATCACGTTTAAGTAACTTTATCTAAAAGCTATCTTTGGAACGGAGAGTCGTATCAAAACATGGGTTTTACCAGATTGTAGTCCTTGAAATTCTTATTCCAAAGGCGTAATAAACACGATTTCGTGAATAAGTCACTTAGTCGGTATTTGCATTAATAGGACGATATGTTCGCGTATAAGTATGCCATATTGAACAAGGTTTTTTCCGCGCTTTCGGGGTTGATCACATTCTAAAAGTCGCTCACTATGACTCATAATATAATATACGGCGTGTTGATTGAGATTAGTAGTATCATCATCATCTCAGCCATAAGACGTTCACTGCTGAACATAGGCCTCCCCTCTGGACCTCCACATTTACCGGTTAGATGCAACCAGCATCCAGCGTGTCCCGGCGACCTTCATAAGGTCGTCTGTCCATCTTGTGGGTGAACGTCCTACGCTGCGTTTGCCTAGCCGTGGTCTCCACTCGAGCACTTTTCGACCCCATCGACCATCTGCTCTGCGTGCAATGTGGCCTGCCCATTGCCACTTCAGCTTGCTAATCCGGAGGGCTATGTCAGTAACTTTAATTCGCCTACGGATCTCCTCTTTCCTGATTCGATCATGCAGAGAAACTCCGAGCATAGCCCTCTCCATAGCTCGTTGAGCGACTCTGAGTTTAGAGATAAGGCCGATGATGAAGGACCACGTTTCGGCGCCGTAAGTCATCACTGGTAACACACATTGATTGTAGACTTACGTCTTAAGGCACTGAGGTATGAGGTATGAATGGACGAATAGACATCACGTAGTTTCCTAAACGCTGCACAACCGAGCTGGATTCGGCGGTTGACCTCCTTCTCGAAGTTGGACTACCTAATTGGACTACTTATCCTAAGTAGATAGATTGTAGATGACAGTCAACAACTTCGAGTACCGAGTTTTCAACAGAAGCCGAGGTGGGCACAACATTGGCATTTGACACAACTTTCGTCTTGTCCATGTTCATTTGACACAACTTTCGTCTTGTCCATGTTCATTTTCAAGCCCACCCGTTGAGAAACTCGGTTAAGGTCATCGAGCATTTTGATGAGTTCCTCCATTGACTCTGCCATGACTACGATGTTGTCGATGTAGTTAGTACAATGTAGTCATTAGTAGTATATGTATTTAAAATCACAGTTTGTTACACACCTACTACATAAAATGAATATTATATCCTCGCTTGGTACCCATATCAAAAGCCTTAATTGAGCTTACCGTGGGACTAGGTCGATTTGTGTAAGATGTCCCAAGATATTTATTTTATTTAGGGCTGATTTTTCAATCCTCAGTTATAAGTATCCGTCAGTTAAAAGTATTACCATCCTTATCGCTGGTCATCAGTCAAAAAAGGATAGAGCTAACATTTATTTGACGGTTACTGACGTTACTGTTATCTGAGGATTGAAAAATCAGTACTTAATTAAGTAAAAATCATAAATATTGGATGTCAGACACCAAAGAAAAAATAGAACAAGATAAAGAGTGAAGATCGTCCAAGGTGGGAATCAATCCCACGTACTCAGCTTTCGCGACTGATGCCTGTACCGCTCTGCCACTCGGTCTTAACAACCACCAGTAAATTTTTTCGGGTATATCTCCTCGTGTGTGGCGAATTTTTTTTTAATAGTTTCCCGTACACGAATTCGTGCTCCCGCATACAATGGGATACGCAATCTCTTAGAAGGCTAGGTGCCTTAAAAAAAAATTTAAAAAATATTTAGAAAAAAATAAATGATTCGATTTGAGTTTCACAAAAACTTTAATTAAGCCTAATTTAAAAAATCTCCTAATTAATGACTACGCAAATGCCTACGCCCATACCTGGTTTAATCTATCGTCTTTATTAGACTTACACACTAGATTTACAAGCGATTTCAAAACGAAAGTGCACATGCATTGTATGGCAGATGCGTGCCGTTGCCGAAACAAATTGATCATTCTTGGACCTTAAAGTCATAGCAATAAGGGTCAAGTGTAGATAGTGACTGTCACCGTATCTACAACGTGTCGGTTTTACGAGCAACTGTTTATGGGTATTTAATTTGACGGGAATCGAACCTGGTACGCATGGTGGCGATAGTGATGGGAAATTGTCGATAGTAATGACGATAGAAGACAAATTAATGGCGTGGAG
Source organism: Thaumatotibia leucotreta (assembly GCA_025490895.1). Classification (NCBI taxonomy): domain Eukaryota; kingdom Metazoa; phylum Arthropoda; class Insecta; order Lepidoptera; family Tortricidae; genus Thaumatotibia; species Thaumatotibia leucotreta. Next base: position 46,993 of record JALPQI010004191.1, read on the forward strand.
ACGACAGTAAAACTACATTTGTGACCACTCCACCTTTAAGGGATTCAACTGACCATTTATTTGACGTTACTCCGATAGGTTATTCTGTATACGATATAACGAATAACTTACTTGCATATCATTGGCCCAAGTCTTTACAACAAATTACCCGTCGACATTACGATGACTGAAAAACAACACGACATTTTAAATTAAGGAAATAGCATTTTATGTATGTATGTAAATTCTTTATTGTACACAAAACATAGGTAAAAATAATAATACACAGAATAATTAAAAACAGGTACAAAGGCGAACTTATCCCTGTAAGGGATCTCTTCCAGTTAACCTTTGAGCAAAAGAGTGAACTATAAAATGAAACAAGAGATGGACAAACAATCATGTGTACAGTGGTTGACGTGATTTGAATTACATCAATATAATTAAAGTATACTATGCTAAACTCGTACATATAATATATACACATATAGTGCATTTTATAGTACAGATATTTTTTTCAGTTTTTCAAACGTAAACTATGAATATTTTGTATGTTAATTGTATTTGGATTGTTTCTTATTTATTATTTAAAATGTAACTGTTAATATTAACATTTAATTTAACCAGGACATAAGCATGTTGCAAGCCGTGTGGTGACGGCAGTAAGAAAACATTTGTCACCACCCCAACTCCTCCTGCGGGTGTCGTAAGAGTCGACTAAGGGATTGAGGTGTCACTGACCATTATTTGATAAAAGGTTGATGATGGGCAGCGGCGTCATCATAGCGGACACATTACTGCGATCGCCAATCCGCTTGCCCAGCGTGGCGATTATGGGTATTTAATTTACCTCCTAATGCGTTTATACGCATAGTTAATAGGAGAGGCCTACGTCCAGCGGTGGACTATCATAGGCTGATTACGATGAAGCATGTTATAAATTATGTAACAGTTTAATTTATTTGAATTGTGTACCTAATTTTGACTTGTACAACTATAATAATATTTTTCTAATACATGAGTATGATTACAGTATTTTGTTTTGAATTTATCGATAACTCACCTTGCACTTCACTAGGCAGCTGTTTGTTAGCGCAGAACTTTAAAAGGATAAATTACGCACTTATCATTCATCTATTGCGGATTCTAAAATAACTCAACGTGCTATTTATTTAGATCTAGCAAAAACTGGGTCTAGAAATATACAGGGTGATTACGGGGTAGTGATCCAAACTGTGAAAAACGTGTTAAGACAATGTTTCACGTGGCACCTATTAATTTACTTACTTAATTTAGTTAGTTATTGTTAAACTAGTGTAAGTCATTCTATAATTAGCATTAAGAACGCACGAACTATACTGGTTTTTAAATGTATCCTATTTCGTTAATACTTTACTTTTTTTCTTTATCCTTTTGTTAAATTGATTTACTTAAACTTTTGATTTAATCGCATGTTTGTCTCTCAGAACAAATTGTATGTATTAACTTTCAGTGGAAACTCTTTTGGCTAATGTATCAACATACTTTTGATGGCACTTACGCCTTTGCCCATATATGACACTTCAGTAGTTTGAATGTCACATACTGGGACATTGCAAATATTAACACTTAGTTCTAATAAATGTCAGCCTGTATTCAAATTATGCAGATACTTTTGATTTCAAAGTTGGGATTAAAGGCACATACATTTATTACCGTTTAAATGCCCTAATAGTTGATTTTATCTTATCGATGGCAACTAAAGCTATGGTGACGATTGGTATAGCGTCGGGTACTAGTACTTCAACCTTATAGGTTGTTCAGCTTCCACCTTTTTCAGAAAATTATCTGAACACGTTTTTCACAGTTGGGATTATGACCCCGAAATCGTAATCACCCTGTAGTATAGAATGAGGCACTAAAGGTAGCCGCGAGCTAATAATTTTAAACTTGAGTAGTATTTTACGCAAAAACTATAATGAACTCGATATATTTTATTGATAATACCGGCTGTTTTCTTTACGGGTAATAAATTTAACAGTAAACCGTACTTGTCAAACTAAACAATCTTCATTGACCGACTTTTACATATCCCGTAATTAAATTGTTCAAGTTTTTCATACGAATCAAATCACCTATGATTATATATTACGATACGAGTGCGGAAATCATGACGTTCAAAACGAGTGGCGATAAATTAAAACACGATCGAAGGGAGTATTTCAATTTTAGAATTATAACTAACGCGAGACTCAAATTGAAGTGCATCGCTAAGTTGGCATTTCCAACGCTCAATAGCGTATCGTAGTTTTCTCTCGTCGCTCTTTTTTTAACCGACTTCAAAAATAGGAGGTTCTTAATTCGGTTGCTTTTGTTGTATGCATGTTACCCGATATCTCCGAGAATCGTAAACTGATTTAATTTTTTTTTATTGATCGTGTATAACCTCGAGATGGTCCCGTTGGCACCAAGTTGGGGTCTGATTATGGGATCTTGGGAGAAATCGAGGGATCTCTTCAAATTTTTATAGGTACATGTATGGCGCTTTTGGTAATTTTCGTTCATTTACAAGAATTTGCATTCAGAAAGTAGGATTTGATGATAGGAAACCAATGATGGAAATGACACATGATAGGATCTTGGAGAAATCGGTTGAAGTTGTTTTTAAAATTTTATTAGTGAGGCAAAGAGAGTTGCGCTTTGTTGACGAATGAGCGTTAGCGATATCTTGGCTACCCAGTGCAGTGGCTTGGCTGCAGTGTTATTCACTAAGGAAACCGCCTTGCTGTCAGCGCTGTGTCAGCGCTGCGGCAGCGTCGAGCCTAAGAATGGTGTTCACGAATGTACTTTAAACGACACTAGTGCTCGGCGACGAATGCGGCGTGAGCTGGAACTACACTGCGTCGAGAGTTTGACGTTTAATGTACGAACTTCGTATTCTCTAACGAAAAACAGCGACGACACAACCTCGCTGACAGCCTCAATTCCTAATGTCAAATCAAACAGCTAGGATTTTAGACAAGGCTGTCTCGACGTCGAGCTCGTTGACGAACGCAGTGTCGAATGTGTGAATAAGAGAATAGCATAGCTGGTGTTAGTTAGTTTGAAAAGTACGTACTCCAGTTAAATTTACTGCTCGTGATATAAAAAAACATGCGGTATAAACGTTTAAGACATTAAACGGTAGTTAATTTAATATAATATGCTTTGCACTCTCCACACCATTCTTTATGATTCAAACTCCCCTGCCTATTTAAAATCTTTCTTTCACTTTTATGGTGCATCCATCGTTCGTCATTTTCGCTCTACTGGCAATCTTTCTCTGTCTATCCCTCTCCATCGAACTGGCTTTGTCTCTGATTCGTTTTCCGTCCGGGTGGCTCGTCTATGGAACGGTCTTCCTCCTAGCATCAGGAAATTATCCAACAAGCACGCTTTTAAAAAATCCGTGCGTAATTTCTTTGCTGGTTGCTCTAAGAAAAACTAATTGGTATCTCCTTCATGAGCAAGTTATATTATTATATTATATGTATATATGTATGATATTTATATAAATATATTAGAGTATGTTATAATGTATGTATATATAGGTACGATTTTGTAATTGCTTTTTAATTAATTTATTATACACAAATTTGGTTTATATTTATATAGTTGCGCCGCCTACAATTTTCTCTGCTTTGCCCCAAGGTTGACTGGTAGAGAATGCCTCATGGCATTAAGTCCGCCTGTTGTACTTTAAGTTTTACTTTTGTGCAATAAAGTTTAAATAAATAAATAAATAAATAATATTCATTAAATTGTCGGCACGGCTAGTTGACACCACGGGGGATCCCATTAGCCTAGCCAAGATGCCCTTTTGCAATCGTATGAACGATGAGTAATAAATGTATGCGAATGACAGATTCGAACGAAATGCCACGTATATATAGTTGCCGATTTCAGAATTGACATTTTAAGACTCCGATAGTGTTAACGAACGAGCATTCGCTATTCTATCGCCCAATCTACGAAATAAACGAATCACGTTTTGTGTAAGGATCAATTCAATTCAATTCAATTCAAATTCTTTAATGTTAATAATAACACATGTCAAATATACTTACAACTACATTAAATAATATTATCAGTCTAACAATCAACAATCTAATACAAAAAATACAAATAAAATAATAATAACAATAATTACCATAATTAGAAAAATAAAAACATTTAAATTAGATTGTAAAATTCGTCAATACTATAAAATGCATTTTTGATTAAAAAGTCCTTTAGTTTTTTTACAAACACCTCATAAGAAGGAGCCTCTTTGATCTCCGGGCTTAAGCAATTATATATTTTAATGCCAACTACCCTCAGTGAGTGTGACGATTTCGCTAGTCGGACTAAGACTGGATTTAGATCGCGGCCCGTTTTCCTCTGATCCGGTCGACGCGATTTATACTCACTTAAGTGCTTGTACATATACTTAGCAACCTCTAGAATGAACAGGCATGGGGTAGTTAGAATTTTCAATTTAATAAAATGCTCCTTCGCTGGGGTAAATGGCGGCACCCCTGCCAATATCCTTACGGCATTCTTTTGCATTACAAATATTCTATCTCTGTCAGCCGCTAGCCCCCAGAGCCCAATTCCGTAAGATATCAAAGAATTTACGTAAGCGTAATATGTCATACGAAGATTTTTACGTGAGAGTGCAGGGGCAAGCCTACACAGTGCAAAAGAGGCTTGGGCCAATCTACCGGTGAGTAAATCAATATGTATATCCCATTTTAAGCCAGCATCAAATTCAAAGCCCAAAAACCTTGCATTTTGCACTTGGGGAACCATTGTTTTATTGATAACTATGTCAAGAGGCGTAGGGTATTGTCCTTTTAACCTGAAATGAATAATGAATGTCTTACTAAGATTAATGTCAAAACCGTTAACTTCAAACCAACGTGTTAATTTCAATAACGTGTTTGTAACGTTTTCCTTAAGGTGAGCAAATGAAGTGCCGTGCACAACAGCACAACCATCATCTGCGAACATCACAAAATCACCATCGAGGAACAAATTGATGAGGTCATTAACCATTACCAGGAAGAGGAAATTCCCAAGGGCTGAACCCTGAGGAACGGAACAGTCATCAAGGGTCCGCGTTTCCGACTTAGTTGCCCCTCCATCAACTGACACAACCTGTTCCCTGTTCTTTAAAAATGACTCAATAAACGACAATAAACTACCCTGTACGCCATAGTTCTGTAACTTTATTAAAAGCAATTTGTGATCCACTGAGTCGAAGGCACGTGATAGATCGCAGAAGATGGCAGCTGCCATTTCCTTCTGGTCTAGATATTCAAGGATACGCTGATGGACCGCATGCGCAGCATCCACCGTAGATCTGCCCTGGCGATATGCATATTGGTGGTTGTGAAGCAACTTATTCCCTTCAAAATAGTTGATTAACCTATTACACAAGCCCAGCTCAACGACTTTAGATAGAGCCGGTACCAACGATATGGGACGAAAGTTTTTAATTTCCCCCTTAGTTCCCTTGCCTTTATAAACTGGAGTAACTTTTACTATTTTTAACGAATCAGGGTAGTCTCCCATAATAGTACATTGGTTTAGGAGCGCACAAAAAATGTCTATAACCGTATCAGGTAGTTTTTTAATAAGGTCGGCCGACATATCATAATAGTCAGTTGAATGCTTTGATTTTATAGCCCTTAACAATTGCTTAATTTCACCTATCGTAAATAGGACGGTGTCCACACTTGACACCACCGTCCTAGTAGTTAAGGAAGTTGAGAGCCTGTCCCAGATCAGTATGCCCTTGTAGTGATTTATTTATGTCCACATAAAAATCATTTACTCTGTCCGCTAGTTGTTTATGGCCAGTACTAGATCCAATTTGGGCCATAAGCAGATCTTCTATTGGGTTAGGCTTGCAATGTTTTTTACACGTTTCCGTGTTTATAATACGCCACAACATTTTACCGACATTTTTAGCGCTTTCAACTTTTTTATTAATATACATACGGCGTTCTTCGCATTTTAATTTTTCGATTGCAATTTTATAGTTATTAACAAATTCAATCAATCCTTCATATGTCGGGTACCGTTCAATTAAACTATTAATGTCATCATAAAACTGCATTTTAAGAAATATTTCGTTATCAACCCAATTTATTTTTTTATCAGTATTTTGTGGGTACTTTCTTAAAGGAAAATGTAGGTCAAAGCTATTTTTAATTATCATAATTAGATTATTCATTTTTTGAGAAGGTGCAATGTCAGAATAGAATAAGTCAAACTCAGAGTAGATCAAACTTAGAGTAGGGGTTTAAAATAGCCAATGCTCGGTTGGTCTGAATGCACCTTTATAAATTTAATGAGCCTTATATATAATGACGTTAACACTATCGGAGTCTTATCCTCATGTTAATAAGGATTATCTATGAAATGAACTGAAATGAAGACGTCCACTTCTGAACATAGGCCTCCCCCAAAGGTTGCCACAATGACTGGTCCTGTGCCACCCGCATCCAGCGGACTCCCGCGACCTTCACCAGGTCATCAGTGACTTTGCTTATCGAATACGATTGCAAAATGCCATCTTGGCTAGACATATGTTCTCTTGTATAAGTGTGTCCTGTTTTATATTTATTTATCATAACGCCAACAGATAAGAGTTTGGGTATAAAAATAAAACCGAATTTCGTAAGAACATCTTTTACCCACACATCAAATATAAAATTGTACTTCACAAAGCCCATTGAGGCATCGAAATGTATACGTTTACAAATAAGAGCTCAGCACAAATGTCAAAATCAGCTGTCACGACAGATGTAAAGCCCGTTATGACAGTTATTCAGACATACTCGTATTCTTTCATGAACATAATTATGCAGATATACAATACTCGTCACTATACTAGCTCAAAAAGTGGGTCAAAAGGTGGGTCCTTTTATTTCTACAAACAAATAATATATTTTCACACAAATCGACTTAGTTCCACGATCAAAATCATCATCATATCAGCCAAAAGACGTCCACTACTGAACATAGGCCTCCCCCAAAGATTGCCACAATGACCGGTCCTGCGCCACCCGCATCCCGCGGCTCCTCCTTCACCAGGTCATCAGTCCACCTTGTGGGGGACCTACCAGCGATTTGGAGAGCTATATCGGTTACTTTGGTTCTGCTGCGGATGGTCTCATTTCTAATCCGATCTCGCAGAGAGACTCTTAGCGTAGCCCTCTCCATTGCCATTTGGGTGACTTTGAGCCTTCTTATGAGGCCAACTGTAAGTGACCACGTTTCAATACCGTATATCATCACTGGCAACACACACTGATCAAAAACTTTCGTCTTCAAACACTGCGGAATATTGGACGAAAAGATGTGTCGTAGCTTTCCGAACGCTACCACGGTAAGCTCAATGAAGGCTTGTGACGTGGGATAATAATTCATTTATTTTCAGGCATCGAAGGCCCATTGATACATACATTACAAATTAAAATACATATTAATATAAATTATTAATCTAAATTATTTTGGCGACATAACGGTAAGTCTCTGTTGCGTCTGATCCGGCGCAGGATTGTCAGCCTCCGTAGCCTAGTTGGTAGTTACCCTGCCTACGAAGCTGGAGGTTCCGGGTTCGAATCCCGGCGAGGGCATTATTTGTGTATTTATTTATCACAAATATTTGTTCCTTGGTCATGGCTGTCTATGTATATAGGTATCTATATGTATCTATCTATTATATATATATCGTCGCCTGGTACCCACATCACAAGCCTTAATTGAGCTTACCGTGGGACTAGGTCGATTTGTGTAGGATGTCCTAATATATTTATTTATTTATTCGGCAAAAAACACCGATTTTACTGAAATAGTACATTACGATACAAGACATAGCCAGCGGCTCAACCGCGAAAAACAAAATGCGTAAATTTCGAGGATTTGTCTCTCTCACTCTAATGACGCCTTCGTTGGAGTGACAGAGAAAAATCTTCGAAATTTACAAACTTCGATTTTCGCGGTAGTAGGCTAGGCCCTTAGTCTCGAAACAAGTTTAAAAATACTATAAGGGCCTGTTTCACCAATGAAATATAAGGCAGTTAATCCTTTTTTCCCAACCATACAATTGCAAATTGTACTTGTGATTGACATATCTACATATGATTTGTTATTTCTCACTTATTTCCTCTGACTGTATAAAGCCAATTCAGTTCCGCCAGATGCCGGCCCGTTATGACACTTACGGCCTTTTGAGAGTTGGCCGTTGTGAGCGAATTCATTCACAAATATGTTTTTTTTTAATTATCCGAAATGCGACCGGTTTAAGCGTACGCGCATGGAGTAAGGGGAAGCTGGGGGAAAGTGGGTATTTATAGAACACGTATTCAATTAAGATATATTTTTTTCATCAATTATTTTACATCCCTCTTTTGTAAACATAATAATAACCTTAAAGTGTAAAATATTAATATCCAATATTGTACACCCTGGCAATGTATTTTGTACCGACTGAGACTATTATTTATGTAAGAACAAATGTACTGATGAACATGATAACAATGGAATAAATGATTTTAGCAATAAACAAGTTAACATTATTTTAATAAATCGTTGGTGGCAACATTTCATGTAGCAATAACATGACAATAATTTAAAATGAGTAATACATAGATTTGATTCACGCAAATAGATTGGCGGATATTTTTAAATATTTTACTAAAATAAAAACATGATACTATTAATGTATATTTTAAACGAGAGTTAAAACATGACCAAATGTAACTTTTCTGTTTGACTCAATGGTTGACTGGTAGAGAATGCCTTAAGATATTAAGTACGTCATTTGTACTTTTTTTATAACTGTGCAATAAAAGTTAACTAAATAAATAAATGCTAAGTTTTAAACTTTCAATCGCGTAAACTTACGTTAAACGTAATTTTACGCGATTACCACCCATTTATCGTTAAAATATGAATGATACTATTAACTACACTATCAAAACTATTAACAGTAACTACACTATCAAACTAAAATCGTGCCGACTCTCCTCACCATCCCCGCACTTGTCACACGCACCTGGTCCAGATGATCGACTCAGGCGCATCAGCTGTGAACTGTCAGCTGCGACCACTAACAACACAAAGCCATCTTACCCTCTCATTCATAAGGTCCGTTTTACGCCACCATCGAGGGATTTTGTTACGCAAGCGATTATTTAACTTGTTATGTATGGTATAAGGGTGAGTTTTGGTTGAAGCGGTGTTTGTAGCCTATAGGCAGGTTTGGTAAAGCCTAATTATTGAACATAGGCTTCTGTTAACGTACGCCTTGGTATTTGAGAGCTGAGAGTTGGGTTACCGTTTTAAGTATGTAATTTGTAATGGTAAGTGAAATTATCATCATTATCTCTTTATCAGCCCTATGTTATGTTATGTTACGGAGGGACGCTCGACCGGACTCGAGCGGGCTGTCGAGCATCCAATGTGCTCATTCACCCCATTTCCCTTAGCTGGAGCTGCAGGTTAGTGTTCCGGTAGCGTTCCCCCAATCTCCCTCTGGCCTTCCAATTTTCTTGCAGAACCGCTGGAGTTTTTTCTCCTCTAGCTCTCCCCGCCAAACACGTCATATCTCGCTGCTGCGTACATGACGCATTCAGCAAGGATATGCTGGCTGCTTTCGTCTCTTCCGCAATGTGGACAGGCTGCTTCTTTGATTATTCCCATCACCTTAAGATGCCTGTTGAGGGTGTTGTGTCCCGTGATAATTCCGGTCAACATCCTCAGATTGGCTTTCTCCAGCCCTTCTGTGAACTTCGAAATTCGCAAAATTCGAGGTTTTGTTTTGTGTCACTCCAAAATGGTGTCGGTAGAGTGACAAGGACAAATCTTTGAAAATTACGAATTTCGAAGTTCACAATAGTAGACTATAAATAATTAATAATAAAATATCTGACCCAATGACTGTCTCTAAATAAAATAAAAAAATTAAATATCTTCTATTGAGGGTTTTCTGAAATGACGTTCACCAGGGCGGCAGCACTGAGGCGTCAGGTTCAGAAGTTTGTCTAAATTCTTCAAGCGTCTATAGTTTAATGTTTAAATGTTTTGTACGAGTTAGTAAAATTTTGTAAAAATAAAAATACCTTCTGGTTAGTTTTTCTTTCGAGCTAGATAATTGTGTTTCTTAGTGGGACCTTACGGCTAAGTGGCGCCAACTAGTGGCAACGTTTTCGAGAAAATCCTCATTGGAGAAGACTTTGTCCAGCGGTGGACTGATATGTTATAGGCCGATAAAGTGAAGATAGAAAGAAAAAAGTTTCATCGTTAGTGGAATTGTCTAAATATACTAATTATTTACGCCACTATAAGAATAAAAAGATAATATAATTAGAGTTCTTGAGTGTAAGTTAAGATAGTTTCACGGCTATCACTGGAAATATGCGTCTCTAATTATATTTTTTCATTATAACTGTAAATGTTTTTAAGTAAATACCAACGCTTTAGCATTATCCTGAAGATAACTATAAAAATACCTACACATCGGCTAAATACCAACATTAAAATTTAAGCATAACTACAAAATAAATGTTAATTAATAATATAGCCAGTGAATTTTATGTGAGCAAGTATTTTAAGTCACCGCACGTGACATGTTTCAAAGTCGTTGCCATTTTAAAGTACCCAAGATGGGTAATAAATATCAATTAATATTGGAAAATAACAGACAGATGAACCTATCCCTAAAAAACAGATAAAAAGCAAGAACTGCTATAAAAATTAAATTTTTGTTACAAGCTTTTATCGTCGACAAAGTCCTTTTTTAGGGTTCCGTAGTAACCTAGGAACCGTTATAGTTTCGTCATGTCCGTCTATCCATCTACGAGTAATTATCTGTCTGTCCGCAGCATAGTTCAGTGGACGTTGGACATTAGTACTAGAAATTTACGATAATAATGTATTGTTTTTCTGTTCCCATCGAGTTAGTTTTATAAGAAAATATTTATAAGGCAGTAGTATAAGTTAATGCCATAAAAAAAAGTAAAAAATGAAAGAAAAAAATCATACATTGTACCTATAGGGAAATGGCATGAAAGTCGGCACGGGTTACAGTTACAGGAATGAACTGAATATTATTTCAGAGTGCTTTGAGGTAAAAGAAACCGAATTAGGGGGTATGCGTTATTAATTTCTGAAATTCGTAAAATATGAGACACCCTAGTAGGTACAAGTATCTCCCTATAACTTTTTTTATAGTCGTAGTATACACCCGGTATTGTACTATCAACCGAATGACATACAATCATCGGCCTATCCTATTAACTATGCGTATGGTCGCATTAGGAGGTAAATGTCTATAATCGCCACGCTGGGCAAGCGGGTTGGCGATCGCAGTATTGTGCCCACTATGATGATGTGGATCATTATCAATATAAACGAATCGTCAAGAACAGTTCAATCTCTTATCTATATATATAAAAGAAGAAGCTCCCTTATAAAGATGCACGCACAGCCTAAACCCCTGGTCCTATAGACTCCAAATTTGGCACGTAGGTTCCTTTTATGGTGTAGACGAGCACTAAGAAAGGATTTTACAAAATTCACCTTCTAAGGGGTTGAAATGGGGGTCCAAAGTTTGTATGGCGAAATAAGATTAGTTGAACTATTTGATCCGAAACTTCGCAAAAGTATTCTTTAAAGTAATTGAGTAAAGGTATGTTAAAAGTTTTTTGAAAATTTAACCCCCGGAAAAGGTAAAAAGGGTGACGAAGTGAAAAAATCAAGTTGGGTATCGTTTCTATGGTTTATGGACGTAGATCACGAATACAATAACGATTTTTAAGTTAAACGCGGCGGACGTGAAATACTATGTACACGGTTATGGTTTAATGGGGTAAAATTCGAAAAATATCAATATAATTTTATTATTTATCTTTTATCTATATATACCTATAAAAGAAGAAGCTCCCTAACAAAGATGCACGCACAGCCTAAACTCCTGGTCCTAGAGACTCCAAATTTGGCGTGTAGGTTCCTTTTATGGTGTAGACGAGCACTAAGAAAGGATTTTTCAAAATTCACCTTCTAAGGGGTTGAAATGGGGGTCCAAAGTTTGTATGGCGAAATAAGATTAGTTGAACTATTTTATCCGAAACTTCGCAAGAGTATTCTTTAAAGTAATTAAGTAAAGGAATGTTTAAGGTTTTTTGAAAATTCAACCCCTGAAAAAGGTAAAAAGGGTGACGAAGTGAAAAAATCAAGTTGGGTATCGTTTCTGTGGTTTATCGGGACGTAGATCACGAATACAATAACGATTTTGAAATTTAACGCGGCGGACGTGAAATACTATGTACACGGTTATGGTGTGATGGGGTAAAATTCGAAAAAAAAAACAATACAGTTTTATTATTTATGTTCATTTCTGGTTCTAAAGATTCCAAATTTAGCGCGTAGGTTTCTTTGAAGGTGTAGGGGTGCTCTAAAAAAGGTTGAGCCGAAATCCACTCCTTAGAGGGTGCAATGGGGGTCCAAAGTTTGTATGGCGAAACAAAGTTAGTTAGACTATTTATCCGAAACTTCGTAGGAGTAGTCTTCAAAGTAATAGAGTAAACATATGTTGCAGGATTTTTGAAAATGTAAACCCTGAAAAAGGTAAAAAGGGCGATGAAGTGAAAAAATCAATTTGGGTATCGTTTCTATGGTTTAAAAAAGGTTAAGTCAAAATCCACTCATTAGAGGGTGCAATGGGGGTCCAAAGTTTGTATGGGGAAACTATTTAAACTCTTTTATCCAAAACTTCACAGGAGTATTCCCAAACATAAATGACTAAAGAGATGTTTTAGGGTTTTGTGAGAATTCAACTCTTGAAAGTGGTAAAAAGGTTAACAGTAAAAAAACAACATGGTTATCGTTTCTATAGTCTATCGTGTCGCTGTACAGAGGTGTACGTGAAATACCATCTCCTCTTTTATGGTATCATGGGCTTGCGGGTTATGACAGGGGTGTCGTTTTTGTGTTTATTTCTGATTAAAAAAATTCTAAATATAGCATGTCAACCAACGTTAATAACCTTTTAAGTTTTCCTGAGTTTTCACGCGATAGTAATCAAAAGTACATATTATCTGTGTATTCAAGAGGTTTTTTTATAAAGTCAAAACAGCCGTCACCATAAATTTCGTCATTTTTGATCCAATTGTGTAATTCGATGTATCGGGATCCCAGAGGTTCTTATTGACAAACTGCAAAAAAGGCTGCCTCATTCAATTTCCGTTTCGATATTGTCCGTCATAAAAATCGGTGGTAATCTGACGTTCTGACTGATCTGTTCATCATAATGAAGCAGAAGTCAAATTTGCAAGAAACTGTAACAATCTTGATTTACTTTAAATGTTAATCAGCTCGGCTAATTATGGTCATCTTTGTAAGTCCTGGGAAACGACAAATGATAGTTTATCATCAAAACACAACAATCACCTATGTGAGTGTATGTAAACTTTTAATGATAAAAAACATTTGTCGGTTACCAGATGGTAAAGATGACCATAATATGATAGCGGGATTCCTACGGAATTTGAAGTCAAAATTGCAAGAAAAGTTTGCCATCTCGAATTTAGGTTTTAAGTTTAAAACGCCCGTGATAAAAATTGATAAAACGCGGCCGAACCGCGGGTAAAAGCACCACCCGCCACACTTAAATCGGTTAAGGCAAATGCGAGATAATCGCGGGAAAACATTAACACGCAGTGAATAGATATTAGTACGCGGGCGAAGCCGCGGGTAACTGCTAGTAAAATAAATAAATATCCTGCGGCGTCTTACACAAAATAATTTAATACATATACATTCTGAGGTGATGTCTTTTTTGCGTTGTATAATTAGTTCATTATAATTGAGTAGCCAACTCGATATAAATGTACCTACATGATTATAATTTTGTGTACGTAACTTAATTCAAATAACAATATTACAGTCGACGAGTAAAAATATTGTACTACGAACTGGCGAGATGTACCGACAAGTTATAAATGTTGGTATCATAACTTGGAAAGTTGAATACTTATACTAATGTTAATGTACGGGCAGGTGACTTTAAGTAGAACCCAATAATTATTTCAATTAAATTAAAACGACTTCAACTTTTACTTATGTTAATGTACTAAATTATCAGTTTTATCAATTTTAACGTTCCAGCTTTATGTACTAGTAAATACGTCTGCAAAATGAATACAAATAATTATAATTTACACAACATACAGCCAAGCCAAGCCTGACGAAAATAAATTACTAGTATAATTAGATAAATAAATATTTTGAGACATCTTACACAAATCGAACTAGTCACACGGTAAGCTCAATTATGGCTTGTGGCTTTTGATTAAATATATCGTTGCCTGGTAAAGGTGCATTTAGACTAAACGAGCATTCGCTCATTCTATCCCCCGCTCTACGAAATCAACGAATTTCGTAGACTGGGGGATAGAACGAGCGAATGTTCGTTTGGTCTAAATGCACCTATACGGGATGATATACTTAATAGATACCTACTCAAATACATAGACAGCCATGACCAAGGAACAAATATTTGTGATTATGATAAATAAATACAGGGAGCCTCCAGCTTTGTAGGCACTAACAACTAGGCTACGGAGGCTGACATCCTAAAGGTCTTCGCTCACTATAACAACTCGACGCCAACTCCACACCCACTCGACTCAAGTCTAATCATTGAAATTTAAGCCCTGTGTCATATGTTCAAGGTTTAATTTCAAAAAATGATAATAAAGTAGTGTACGACGAGTGGCCTACGCGTCGTACACTAAGGGTCAACCCCGACTCGTTTGTCACGCAACGACCACACGTTGTCCACGCAACGACTATGCGTTTGCGACTGACGTGTAACGCACGGGCAACTATTTGCAAGCCCACCCGTCCGCCCGCCATCATTTGCTATAGAATCGAAGGACGGAGTGCAAGTTGGAACGGTACACGGTGATATTTTTCGTAAATCATGGAGAAAGAAAAGTTGATAGAAGAAGTGCGAAAATATCCGCTACTATACATCTCATGTACCCAATATCTTTTTTTCCTTCGGTTTCGTTCATTTTCATTATCGAGTATTATAGCTATAATCGCCAGTTCACTGAATGTAAAGTTCGACATTTCATAAGCAACACGACTTATTTCGACAAAATTCAACTGAAAACTGAGGTTATTAGACGAGGTGTTTGTTGAATACGAATTGCCCACTCGTTGACACCACGTTGCCCACTCGTTGACACCGCGTTGTCCACTCGTTGACACCGCGTTGTCCACTAGTGACCATTGGGTGGATCAACTTGTTGACTACTCATCGTGAGTGTGAGTAGAGTTGGTGCCGGGTTGGCGTCGAGTTGTTATAGTGAGCGAAGACCTTAATACCTAATGGATGGGCGTATTAAGAGGTTATGTCCTTAATTACCACGTTGCGCAAGCGGGTTTCCGATCGCAGAAATGTGTCTTATATCTTATCATCATCAGCCTATGATAGTCCACTGATGGACTTAGGCCTCTCCTATTAACTATGCGTATAGACGCATTACGAGATAAACGCCCATAATCGCACGCTGGGCAAGCGGATTGGCGATCGCAGTAATTTGTCCACTATGATGACGCTGCTGCCAATCATCAAACTTTTATCAAATAATGGTCAGTGACACTTCAATCCCTTAGGCGACTCTTACGACACCCGCAGGAGGAGTTGGGGTGGTGACAAATGTCTTCTTACTGCCGTCACCACACTCGGCCCATAATAATTATGTCGATGTTTAATTTTGTCGATCTCTCGTTCCTGCTAGAAAAATATCTAGGTATAATAATGACGCTGCTGTCCGTAATACATCTTTAATAAAATCCCTTAGTCGACTCACTTTCGTTATTACTTGCTGCCGTTACCACGTGACGTAGACAAGGACTATTTTTTTAATGTAACGAAGGTAGATAAGCTCTCAGCTCACCTGATGGAAAGTAGGAACTGAGGTCCATGGACATAGTGACCAAAAAATTGTCTATGCGCTGCCTACCCTGAGGACTTAGATGGATTGCCTCTATCTATGCCAGTAATTACACCGGCTATCTTACCCCCAAACCGAAACACAGCAGTGCTAACACTGCTATTTAGCGGCAGGTTAACGAGTAAGACGGCGGTAGCTATCCGGGCGGACCCTGCACGAGGTCCTACCATCAGCAAATAACTATGGTAAGGGACAGGTAAAGGGGAGTTCATACGGCACCAACGCACGTGCGTTTTGAATGTGCATACTTAAATGTATTGTGCGATTCTGGGGGAAGGGAGATCGTTGACTTCAGGGGTTCTAATTGTTTATCGAAATGCGGGCACACGTGGGACTCTATTGTTTGATCCAATCGTCAGTCGATCTAATGGGAATACCGGGATTCGAACTCGGAATCTCAAGCTTCGTAGACGGGATCCCTTCTAAAAATAAGCCATACCAATTATCAGTCATCATCATGATCATAATTTCAGCCATTTATCGCCCACTGCTGAGCATAGGCCTCTCTTCTAGTACGCCACTCATCTCGGTCCTGATATGCTATTCTCTTATTCACACATTCGATGCTGCGTACGTCAACGAGCTCGACGTCGAGACAGCCTTGTCTAAAATCCTAGCTGTTTTATTTGACATTAGGAATCGAGGCTGTGAGCGAGGTTGTGGGCGAGTTCGTCGCTGTTTTTCCTTAGAGAATACGAAGTTCGTAGCATTAAACGTCAAACTCTCGACACAGTGTAGTTCCAGCTCACCACGCCGCATTCGTCGCCGAGCACTAGTGTCGTTTAAAGTACATTAGTGAATACCATTTTTAGGCTCGCTCGACGCTGCCGCAGCGCTGACACAGTGCTGACAGCAAGGCAGTTTCCTTAGTGAATAACACTGCTAAGCCAATCTAACCCAGAAGTGTCCCGCAATCTTATGAACGTCGTCGACCCAACGAGCCAACGGACGCCCAGTGGCTCTTTCATCCGAAATAGGCCACCAATCCGTGAGAACTTTAGTCCACCTGCCATCACTCTGCCTATTATCAGTACCTACAATCTAAAAAAAAAATTAACAAATATGACTGACTTTCAGCATTTGACGTCTTTGAAATTTATCGTGAAACACCTTCACAGACATATTTTACGTTCATGCTAATAAGTAGGTATGAATTTTAAGTAAAAATATACCTATGTGAACTCAAGGTTTGAGATTACGAGTTCGGTGTAAAACTAAGGCCGTCTCTCACGAGGCGATTCTCAAGCGATTTGTGTTTCATACCCGTATCCTACGCGTCGCTTGTGACTAGCCGCCATATTGATTCACGACCTTGCCAACTAGACATTGTCGCACGAATATGTTCCGCAACTGATGCAAAATAGTCTCATTAGCGTAGCACCGTGTGCGCAAAAGAGTAGCATACCGGTAAGCGACCATGGTTTGTGTCTCAGTCGCGTAGCATTTGAATAAAATAAGTAGATACTTGATTGGGTCATTGTCAGATTTAGGTTATCGTCTTTTCGGTGGACATACCTGAAGTTAAGGAATTCCAGTACTAATTTTCGGATAAAACGATTGACGATACAACTCGATTCCCCAGTCTATAGCTTTATGCAATCAAATCGTAACATAGATTTATAAAAGCTGTTAACTTTTGACCACCGGTTGTCAACTTTTGTTTTTCGGACTGACAATGACCCGTTTACTATTTCAAAACAAAGAAGTTATTTACTCAAACAGGTCATGCTAAACTATGAATAGTGTTATCTATTAGACATTTTAATTACATGACTATTTCAATGTAATAGCTAATAAATGATAAGCAACTTAGTAATATAAAGCTATCCTTTATAAGGCTCGTTTTTATTCTATCGGAGGTTAAGTAAACTAGTACGTGCACGTACAGTCAGCATTATTTATTTATTTATCTCAGTCCACTGCTGGACATAGGCCCGATTGCGTATGCATTAGCATGTAATGCCGCTGGGCTTGCGGATTGGCGATCGCAGTAGTGTGTCCACTATGATGACGCTGCTACATCATCAATCTATGATATATCTACTTATGTAGACGCCCTGGCACCGTCCCATCTTCAACGAACTACAGTTAAGGCGGCCGCTGCACCTGAAAATGCCGAATATTTAAAACGTAATAAATATAAGGGCCTCGGCAAAGAGTACGATTTTGTAACGCCAACGCGTAGAAACTTTAGGTTCATGGGGCCCCAGCGCACGCAAATTGTTTTCTGAAATCGCAAAACGTCTGGTTGACGTACCTAACTAAAGACCGACGTTGCATCAGCATTGCGATACGGCGAGGAAATGCCGCCAGCATCCTCGGTGTAATGCCACAAATCCATGTTAGATATAGGTTAGGGTCGTTAGATTTAATTTATGTAGGTATATTATTTTGTACAGTTTAGTAGAATAAAGAAAGACTTGAATGATGAATGTTCCCTTAGTCGACTCTTACGACACCCGCGGGAAGAGTTGGGATGGTGACAACAATAAGTTAGTCTTATCACCGAGATAAACCATTGCTTACTTGCTTTTGGTATGACAAGTGCCTTAAGAATGCCATTTTTTTTATGTTGGCACAACAAAGTGCCACTCCGCCTGATCGTAAGTGAAAAGTAGTATATATTCCTTTAACATGTTGACTTTCTATGTATGTTTTATTACTTAGTATTTGACCAGCTATCAAAATACAATTCGAACACCGCCCATTATCACTGTATCTCAAAATTAAATTTAGAACAGGTATTGAACTAACTCTTTTGAACTTGTTGATCGCTCAACCGACAATAGTCAAAAGGTTTCGAAGGTCATTGACCTGAGCTTGACGACGCGTGTCAAATGTACTGCGCGAGCGCAAACTTATTTGCCGTTTTTAAAACAAAAGTTGCTCTAAAATGAACTCTAAACGGTTGTTTGTAAGGGTGATGTGTGATTTTCGAAGAGTGATAGCTAAGTTGGTGTTTAGTTCAAAAGTGAGATGCTTTGATTTGATTGTTTTTATTCAGCAGTGGAAATGTTTAATTACGCACATATGTTCGAAGTGGGGGAGGTATTATGTGTCGGTTATTGCTATTGGTAATTTTTATTGATTAAGTTTGAATATTTTCGATAATGATGTTCACTGACCAATTGTTAATATAAGTATAGGTAACTATAATAGCTTTTAGACATCTGGTGTACATGTACCTAGAACATGCACGCTATAAAGTACCTATATTGAATCTGTTTAAATTAAAGCTGAAACCCAACCCACGATGATTATGAAACCTAATGTAGCGATATATATTCATAGAATTATTGGAATAATTCAAATGAAATATAAAAGATTAGATAGTTTCGTAGGTGAATATTATTTTATACCGTAACTAATTTATGTATTGAAGGTAGCTGTGATAAACTTAAAAAAGGATATAGTTAATGCCAATAAAAAGATAAAACTTAAAAAGTCTGTAAAATATCAGTTACTCTTTATACGATCGGCAGTGACTGATGTTTTACCTAAGCCTGTATAATCAGAATTCCTGTTTTAAACATGGTTTAGTCAAATTTTGTTTGAATTGTTAGCTTATGAAAAGCGGTAGCCAAGAGATAAATTTAGATAAATAAATATATGTTAATTATGTTGGTAAGCGTAGCGAAGTCTGATAGCAATAGTGATAGCAATATCGATACAAATCATTGTTCTGTAATAGGAGAGTAGTTCAAACATGTAATAGTAGGTTGTTCCTATGCCATGTGTTACACAAGCGTCAGTTTATTACCCACATGTGCATAAAAAATAAATATAATGCGTGTAAAGTCGGGTTGCAACATTGTATAGGACTAAAGATTCTCAAAATGTGCTAGAAGTATTGGTGACTGTAGCCGTACAATGAGATTCCGCGGCGTATTTATAACGTAGGTAACGGTAGTTCATGGTAGGGCTTCTGGTCTTTAAGTAGTATGAGTTTCTTACGGTCTTCGTAGCTCTGCCGATAGTGATAGTATATTGATTTAAGCTTTCACGATTATCACTCATATCTTAACGACAAACGGGTCTTAATCGCAAACCATAAGTTTGTTAACATTTATTGTGTTTAAATCCTGAAAAAATATCAGAAAGTAGGTAATGGATGCAAATATTTTTTATGAAGAATGGAATTAGTGATAAACACGGGAGTAAAAATGTACTTTACACTAGTACTTAATTAAATATCGACATCTATATGATTCATTTCTGAATTAGAAATTTATTGTAAATTATTGAAAACCGATTTGTTATTTGAAAACCGAGGCGAAGTTATTCACAATAAATGTATTGCATAAAAATATTGGCGTTTAAGTAGGTAGGTATATACCTTTAGAAATCTTGATGAATTTCAAATCTGGAAAAGAAGAGGAACTACCAGGGAAAGATAATATGTCTCATCAATTAATTTTTCATTCAAAATTATGTTCGAACCTATGTACAAATGTTGATAGAATAGTTGATATTTAGTTAAGCACTGGTCAAAAGTGATTTTTTAGTCTGGGCTTTGCTCATAAGGGATCAAATATAGTTTGAGAACCAATGGCCCACGTTGGGGTTTGGTGTGAACCACAATTTTTGTTATTTTAATACAGGTTTGCTTGGCTTACCCTTGTGGTTTCTGAATAATTTATACCACTAAAGGTGATATTTAGACCAAACGAGCGACTGCTCATTCCCACTCTACGAAATCAACGAATTTCGACGAATCACGTTTTGTGTAACAAACGAATATCGTAGAGGGATAGAATGAGCAATCGCTCGTTTGGTCTAAATCTACCTTTACAATTTTGTTCAGAAACTAAAGCCATATTGTAACTATACTTACAACCTCGGACTAGAAGTAACTAGCCGCACCATGACTTTGCAAGTATCGGTAACGTTAGGTTTTACTCGATACGTAAAGCAGGCCATCACGCTCGCTCCAATATGTCAGTGCGAGTGCGATAGAGCATTACGTATCGAGTAAGACCTAATGTATTCTTTACTTTCCAACTCATGGTATGGTTACAGCTTTCATGGAAATATCGCCTTTCTTTTACTCAGAATAATGATGTTTTTTTTTATCAAGTGAGTGCAGCAGATACGTTAAGTAAGTTTAGCAGCGAAATGAGATGTAGGTATACGGTTTTTATTTTGTTGTAATTTTTTTTATTTTCCAAATTTGGACTTTTTTACATTTTCTCTAATCAGAATCACTAGCTTTTTCGATCCTGATAGAAATAAAAAGTGTTCTAAATAAAATTCTATTGAGTTATACTATTTTACATTGACTTTCTTCAACCGTAACTCAGTGGAAGACAAAAAAATGTATGGAATAATCGGAACACTTTTTTCTGCTAATGAGGATCGAAAGAGCTTACGATTCTGAGTAGAAAAAATACAAAAAAATCCAAATATGGAAAATAAAAAAAAACTACAATAAAATAAAAATCCGCCCATACGCTTGTGTGTTTACGGCAGTAAGAATACATTTGTCTCGTCACTGTGCCAATCTTTGGGGACCTATGTTCAGCAGTGGACGTCTTTCGGCTGATAATGATGATCTTAATGTACTATACCTACTATGTATGAGTTTTTCAGTGGCAAGAGAAACAGCCTGTATAGTATGTCCCTTTCAGTCTCATCAATAGGTATGGCTGTAAGATCGAAAGAGACAAACAATACTTAGCATCTTGTTAAGTAAAGAGACATTTATGAATAAGGGGGATAGTATATTCTTGATGACACGTTATACGTTACTGACATAGCCCTCCGGATTAGTAAGCTGAAGTGGCACTGGGCAGGCCACATTGCACGCAGAGCAGATGGTCGATGGGGTCGAAAAGTGCTCGAGTGGAGACCACGGCTAGGCAAACGCAGCGTAGGACGTCCACCCACAAGATGGACAGACGACCTTATGAAGGTCGCCGGGACACGCTGGATGCAGGTCGCATCTAACCGGTACATGTAGAGGTCCAGAGGGGAGGCCTATGTTCAGCAGTGGACGTCTTATGGCTGAGATGATGATGATTCTTGATAATTAGAAATAACTATTTCTATTACATTTTTCCACTTTTATTACTCTTTTATAGTACAATTCCTTTTATACTAGTACTCATACTCATAATAATGTTATGTCCAGCTGCCCTATTAACCACTTTATAAAATTACTTTGAATATTTCTAATGGCAGCTATAAGTGTAATTTCCTTTATAATGTAATGATCCTTTCTTATTTAAAAATTGCCGTTTAGTTATAGGGTTATTAATGTTATAATGGCAAAAGGTAATTTTTCATACACCTTGATGCTTAGCCAAGTTGCCAAACGCTAACGCTTAATCGTCAATCGTAAACGAAAGGCACCTAACTGCCTTTGTCGCACTAATATGAAAGAATTACAGAGAGGGAAAACTACGATACGCTACTCAGCGTTAGCGATTGGCAACTTGGCTAAGCATCCTGGCCTACTAACGCGAAAATCGAAATTCGTAAATTTCGAGGATTTTTCTCTGTCACTCAAATGAAGGCGTCATTAGAGTGAGAGAGAACTGGTTTTGTTTTTACGCAAAGTTTATGTCACCCAATGTTACTATGTAAATTCAACAGCATTACAAATGTATGTAAAAACGTGTTTTAAAGACACTAAAACGATCCTTGTCTCACACTATCGCGTAATAATGACATTACTGCATATTTATGATGCAAATGCAATGCTAAAAATATGTACGTGTGCTTTTTACGAACTTTTTTTTAGTTTCTCCTGTTTTCATCATCATCATCAGCCTATCTCAATGTGTCCACTAGATAACACACCTGTTTCATGTACGACAATTGTAAAAATACTGTTTTGAGTACGGATGGTGCCTTTTTTAGGCCCTAGTGCGAGAAGTGGATCATTTTTATAACTATGGATATTATAAATGTGGATCTCTAAATCGAATTGTAAGAAATCGCTTACTACTTGTCATTTTGACATTTTGCCGTAGGTAGGATCCCAATTGATTGCATTCTAATTACTTCTTCCTTTTACCCAGGTTTTACTGCGGTAAACTAGTAAAACCACGATCCACATTGCCGAAGGTGATGATAACGGATCTTTAATTTATGCCATAATTACATACTTATCGTTTACCTTAAATGGATCAATCGACTTTTTGTTCTAAGTACCTTCACAGGCAAGTAGTACAATTTTGAAATAACAGACGTTTATTAATTGAAAACAATAATTACTTAGTGGAATAATATTAACTACAAATTAAATCTTAAAAAATAAATAAGTAAAAGTAATATTAAAATATTAACTTCAATAAAATTAGACCTAAAATAGTACATTACGACACAAGTGCGAAAAACATGAAGTACGAAACGAGTGGCGATGTTTTGAAACACGACCCAATGGAGTGTTTTAAGTCGGACACGAGTTACGAATTTCCTTTTTGCACGTGTCTCGTGCGACGTTTTTTAGATGGCCCTCCGAAGTTTTGGACCTGACGTAAAATGAGCCACTTCTCGCACTAGAGCCTAAAAAAGGCACGATCTGAACTAAAAAAAATATACATGTGCAAGGTTAGTGACTCGAGAAGCACCCTGCATTTAGTAATATTAACTGTACTTTTAACTATAGTCGACATTACGTCACCAGTCACACGTGGACTATAAAAAGAACCATATTACCCCTCAAATTTAAATATTCCTTTCATACAAGACATAGAGAGATTGATGCGTCACATTAAAATATGTGTGGTAATAATTTATTTTCTACCACAAAACTATTTTCACTCACAACAACCTCTAACTCGTTACACTAAAGTTCAAATTCCCTCGATTGTAACAAAACAGAAAGTTTGTCGAAGAACTTTTACAAAGTTATAAATTGCAGTTCGGAAGAGCTTTAAGAGGTTGCAATAAGGTTGTATTGTTGTATGTTGTGTATGTTTTGTATTTGTAGCTTAAGAAAGGTGACGAGGTAGGAAAATATTCGGGTTGAGATACATAGTTGTGGAGTGATAGTGCGTGACATGGAATAGGGTTGTCAAACAGCTTAGGTTCACTGTATTAAACTTTATTCAGCTTGTATATGAAGGGTCCAAGGAAAGAACATATCTAGTTAATTCATATCACAGAAGGAAAAACCCACCTTACTTTTAACAGAATAAGGTGTGAATTTGCCCTGATTTTTTAAAGCACTGGACATGTTTTTTCCGTGGACCCTTCATATTACGTAGGTTTTGTATATTAGGTATTGTAATTTTTGTATTTAAGTATATTAAGTTTTTGTATTACATATGAAATGGGCGTTTTGTATGAAAAATTTTGTGAAGTCTAATTATCATACAATGATTTTTGCGTTTATTTTTTTGTTATCAAAATTAAAATAAACAAATTTTGCCAGTAATTAGACATGAGCGCCGCGCCGGCGCGCCGCCGCCGCCGACGCCGCCACCGGCGTGGAATCGGCGTGACCTTGATGAGGCATCAAAATATTACGCTTCTTTTAATACTGAGGATTAAAAGTTTTTAAATAGCTAAAATCGTTGTAAATATCACATTTTGAAAAGGTTTGACAAATATTATGGTTGTACAGTCGAGTACAAAGATACGTATATGCCTGGAAATCACAAAATTAAGTATCCATTTAAGTTAGTAGCCATGTTTGGTTTTCTTGTTCTAGGTTGTACTCCGTATATTAGTATTAGTAATTATTAAAATCAATAGATATAATCTTAATGTTTCTTCTTGACGACGGAAACTACAGCGGACGTTAACCAAAACCTTCAAGATGTGGTTCGCATCCTCGGGGTGGAAGGTACGAGATTTTGTGAAATGCAGCGCAGGGGCAGAAAGTCAAAGTTTTCAGGGGAGACCTTAGGGCAGTTAGGGCTAATGTAGTAACGACGTGAAAACCCACCAGTCTCTTGGTCAGGGAAACAGACTCTAAACCGAGAGATCAGTAACCACGTACGACACGATCCCCGGTGCTCCAATACTCTTTCGATTGAAAGAGCGATCGTCAGAACCGGGGGTGAAAATTGTTCGTACAGTCAAGTGCAAAAATAAGTACCGAAAGAATCCGCTCATAAATATATTACGACGTTCTTATTACACAAAATTAGAGTGCACTGGGACATATTTTTGAATTTTTTTGTGTATACCTCATTTTGTCTTTGACTGTACAATCTTTAGGAAGAAGCCACTTCACGAAGCTGACAACAGCTCGTGAAGAAGTCGTTACTTCAAAGTCGGCAGTCCTTTCCGAAAAGGGAGACGTCTATGGCCGATTATACACTTAGCATTTTCTCGGTCGAGATGCGACCTGATCCTGAAAATGAGGATTCCAGACCCACTTTGATACACCACTACACTGAAGACCTGCTAGAAGTCAGTATCGGCGAAACCGATATCGCTCTTTAGTAGCATAAAAACAGCTTAAGATAGGATGGCGTTACAACAGCATTGTTAAAATCAGGAAGTAAGCCCGTACTGAGGGAGCTTCAAAAGCTTTTCAACGCTGTCCTATTTGAAGGGAGAAATCCGGAGGCTTGGAGTACAAGTGTGGTCGTCCTGTTCTTCAAAAACGGTGACAAAACCCTGATGAAGAACTATCGACCTATGTCTCTTCCAAGCCATGTCTATAAGCTGTTCCCAAGACTGTCACGAACTGTCTTGCGCGGAGACTCGACGAATTCCAACCCGGAGGTTGGATTTCGAAGCGGATACGGCACCATAGACCACATTCATTTTATTTTTATTCCAATAAGTTACATGTTAACAAAAAAATTACATGTCAAATAATATATAAAAACTACTTAAATTTGGGCGACAACGTAACAACGTGGCTCCGTTGCGTCGTCTGATCTGACGTAGAATTCGACAGATTGCCCCGGAACTGCCGAAACACGACGCTCTTCGGCTAGAAGTCTGCACTACCGATGGTATCCTGCAGCGGGCGCGGCACGCGCACCACAGCTGCTGCACCCTCAGCGAAAAGCCAGTCTTCCGGCGGACATACTCTACAACATCATCGGGTACGGCGTAGTAATGCAGGCGCGACACATAGAGCGCCTTACTCGGTGTTGCGACCCGTAAGCCAGAATTAACTGGCTCAGCGGAGCCACATAGAGTTTTCCGAGGCACCCTGCGCGCCTTGCTCTTGAATAGTGGATGCCTCCTTATCCACACTGGCGCGGTTGGACTTTTCCTTAATCGCAACCCGTTCTCAAATGCAATGGAGGATGTTTAAGACACTGACCTGGAAAGGACGTGGCATCAACATTAATGGCAAGTACGAGAGGTAGATCTGTATAGCTCGGGCAAACATTTGCAGATGGGAGGAAACAACTTCGAGGATGAGGTGAATAGAAGAATTTAGCTAGATTGGGCAGCTTTGGAAAGCTACGTCGAGTCTTTACATTGTCGATCCCAGTGTCCACTGATGGTACGGCTGGTCCACAAGTTCAAGGTCGCTCAGCGAGCTTCGGAAAGGGCTATGCTCGGCTTCGGCAGAGAACCAAAGTGATAAGCATAGCCCACCGTATTAGCAAGCTGAAGTGGGAGGTGGGAGTGGGCTGGCCATATTTTCTGTAGAACCAACAACCGTTGGGGTAAACCAGTTCTTTAGTGGAGACTTCGTTTCGGCAAGCGTAGCGTACGACCTCAGGCAAGGTGGAGCGACGATTTGCGCAGGATGGCTGGCAGGAGCTGGATGCAAGCAGCCGAAGATCGAAGACGGTGGCGTGAAATTGGGGAGGCCTATGTCCAGCAGTGGATTGCGATAGGCTGATGATGATGTATTGTTAAGTGTCAATTATTTATCGATAGTTAAAGAGCATTTGATTCAATCCCTCTGTCAATTTGAGTTTTGATATGCAAAATTTCGGTCCTGCTATGAACTCTATGAACAACTGTTTTCAAGGCCACGCCGCCGATTCGCCGCCGCCGCCGATCAATTTTGACCGGCGCGCCGCCGCCGGCTATTTGGCTGTCGGCGCTCATGTCTACCAGTAATACAGGGTGTTTTTTTTTCGACCGTTCAAATTCTACGTAGTGAATGTGTAGGTCATACTCACCAACTTTTACTATGGGGACAAAGTCGAAATCGCGAAAAAAAAATCAGCTGTTTCATACAAATTGGCGGCATTACGCCGGCCGAAATGTATGAAACAGCCTGTATAAGACACTTCTAAGGCGTGTTATATATGTCTCTACTTCATAAAGCAATAGTACCTTGCTTTATGAAGTAGAGACATATATAACTATTCCAAACATAATACAGGGTGTTCGTTTCGATATGCTATAAATAAGACAGGTTGCTTAGGACATTAATAGAAGTTGTCTGGTGTACAGGCTTTTGGAAAATTCGATAAAAAATATTTTTTTTTGTTTTCATACATAATAAATGAAATGGTAAGTGTGAGAGAACCTTAACCCTTAACCAGGTTGTGATCTCATAGCGACCACTTAGCAAAAGATTTTTTTCTGACGAGCAAAACGCTTGTAGCGGCCAGTAAATGTCATTGACGCATAGTCTATAAACTGACAGATTTCTGAACGAACCCAAAATCGATGTGTCAGAACAAATTTCTTTGACATTTTAGTTGTCAAATTCAAAAACCGAAAAAGTGGCAGATTTTGTGTGTTGCTCCAGACAAATACTATTATTGTGTCGAAAAAAATTACGGTAAGTGCTATCTGTTGATTTATTTTAGTATATAAGGTAATGTAAGTGTAGTATGTCATAAATGGTCACAGTAATAGTTTTTACTTAAAATTTTTGCTTTTAAAGTTTGTGGGCCTTATACGACCTCTGCCCGTTTCGGTTTGGTACAAGTGGTTTGTATGTGACCACTGCCCGGCTGGGAATTTATGTGAAATTTAAGGGTAAGTTCAATACTGTACACTATGTAGGTCCACCCACTAAACATCTCAAGACTTACTGTAAGTATATAATTATAAGTTAGTTTTGAAGCGGATTTTGCTAAATAGTGTTTGCATATAAAAATAAATATCCTTTTTTTCTTACTTTTATTGTGGTCTTATTGTGTCCATAATTACATGTAAACATAAAAACTACCCCTTAAAACTTCAATGTATCGCCAGCAGGGCAGTGGCCACATACGGAACACGTAGGCCTCCTGGTGACGAGCACAGGGCGTATATTGACCACCGGGTTTTTTTTTTGGAAATAATGTTTCTAAAAAAAAAACAGGAAATTAGTTTTTTATTGACGCTATTATCTGCCGAAATCAGGATATGAAAGTTTAAAAATCGCCAGGTCTGTTTAAGGGTTAAGAATAAAATAAAAGTTAATCTCAGGTAACTGACGGCACATGTCAAAATAAGTAACATTAGAATGTAATAAAGGTTGCATTACACATGTTCAGTGATTAAACTTATTTTTTTAATAACTCAATAACAGTAAGAGTTAAAACACTAGTTTCTTAGAGAAATTAGTTATATTTGACCTAAATAAGCTTCCGTTAAAGTTATGAAGAAAAACACGCTGTATATGAACCGGCAGCATAATTATGGCCAGAGTTGTTTTCAAAGCTTATTTTAGAATATCGCTTCATGGCAAAATACTGTTATTGGTATGAAAAAACCTTTGTTACATATTGAAAACAAAAAAAACATAACAACAATATTTCATTGCATGTTTGAGAAAAGGTTTTTTTTTTTAATTTAATTGAAGTCACGCCAAGTTTCTTACCGGTTCTTCTCGGGGTCAGTGATGTAGGGTTAGAACAGGAAGTAGTTTTAATTTTATGTAACTTAGACCATTCAAAATAGTTAGTTGCTATTCCAATTTGTATTAAGAATCATTTGACTTTGACTTGGAATCTAAAAGTGAAAATGCCCGTTCGACAGAGACAACCCTAGAGCGCGTCTCGCTTGCTGCGCTGCGCTGACGCATCGCAATGACTCACTATCCGAGTGGATACGGTTATTATTAACGCTAATTATTTCATCATAACAAATTACCGTGTTTACTACTTTTTTATTACAATCACTACAGCTTTGTATCATAAAATATATGTGCTATACCGTATAAATGAAATAAATCATTTTATAGAATACCGGTATAGCTTGATTATACCTAGTTCGTGAAATATAAATTGGTAACTTTCTACCTACATTATAGTAAAAATAAAAATTCAATTTATATTTCTCGAACTATACCAGTGATCGGTATTTTGGATTGTCCCGGCGGGTCTCCTATAGTAACTTGAAAAATAAACTTTAATTAAGTATATTGCCATATTTCTGTTTCATAAAGTATGCGTTTGTGTATAATACAATCGTGTTAAATTAGTACATTACGACACAAGTGCGAAAAACATGAAATTCGAAACGAGTGACGATGTTTTAAATCGACACGAGTTACGAATTTCGTTTTTGCACGTATCTCGTACGACGTTTTGTAGTGCAGATGGCCCTCCGAAGTTTTGGACCTGACGTAAAATGACACACTTCTCGACTACTCACTAGAGCTTAAAAAAGTCACCATCTGTACTAAAAAAGATTTTATAATCACGCCCGTAATTTTTTTATACGCGAAATCCCGCTAGGGGGAACCCAAAAAACCGATCACTGTTGAAGTGTTGATTACTGATGAGCAATTTTGATTTTAAGTGTGAATTTTGGGTTATTTCTGCTCAGAATCTTGAAGTCTTTTGATTCGAATGGAAAAAAAATGTCCCATGGATTTTTAATATTTGGTTACCATTCTTCGTACACTTTGTATGGCGGTAACAAAGAAGAAAATCCGGATGATGTACGTAAGCTTTGGGATGTTTTATATATTTTATCGTAATACTTACTGAGTAGAAATAATACAAAATATATCCGAAAATACAAAATTATGAAAATGGACATAATTAAAAGAAATGCTCTATAGTGTGTTGTTCCTTGGTTGTAGCTGTGTACACAGATATTGTATAGATGTATCTATCTATTATATACACGGTGCCCATGAAGGAAGGGAAAAAAAATCGACAGCGGATTTCTGACCATATTCCGTTTTAGCACGTTACGCTATGATAAACGCATTTTAGGAAACGATTTTGTTACCATGTTGTCTTAGTCTTGTCACACTTAATTGACAGACATCAAATGAACAAAAAAAATCTTTAATTACCTAGCAAATGAGGAAAAAAACGTTTAAAGTGCTTTTTTTGCGATAGTTTCATTAATAAAATTTTTTTTTGCAGATTTGACCAAAGCTCACTCAACATTTTTTGCTATTGTAAGTCTCAGGAATTAAAATTTTTCCCTTTCCTCACGGGCACCTTGTATATCGTCACTTGGTACCTACATCACAAGCCTTAATTGAGCTTACCGTGGGACTAGGTCGATTGGTGTAATATTGTATGTCCCCAGATATTTGTTTATTTATTAAATTTCGAAGTTTTTCGTCAGTGCATTGCTACCTACTGCATTTTGCATTTGGTAGAAAATACAAAACGCGTGTTTTGTCATACAGTAGTAAAGTTACAATATATTTATGTGTCGCTTTATTAGTCCACTACTTAAGTAAAGTGGACGTAAGTAGCAGGTGAAGATAACTTGCGTTTTTTCCGTCTAATCACCATGAATTGACACTTTTTTCACATCTGCCTTTTTTCGCATTGACCGGGCCCAGTTATCCTCGTAAATCGGCGTATTATAAAACGGTGTTACTATGCGATTTTTTACGCGTTTTTATTGTTCATTACCATCACCACTTTATTATCCGTTTTATAAGAGCAAACGAGACTATTATGCCAGAATAGCAGACAAACATGCGTCTGTTACAAGATAACCAAAAGGGACGAACAATACTTAGCAGTTTGCTATGTTAGGTACCAGACGTTTATGAATAAGGGGGTTAGTATTTAAACATTCGATCTTTTTTTTTACGAACCTGCCTCACAGTTACTACATTTGATATGTAACATGATACATTTGATATCATATCAATTCAATAGACAATTTACATGCACCGCACATCTGTCCGTCTCGGGAAGATTCCGATAAGAATTCAAAAGAAAAGTCTCAACTCTAAAAAAAACTAGTATATCAATGTCAACCTTATTTTTACACGTACAAGGCTTAAATCGTTACTAAAAGTAATACATCGTACGTAGTCGCTTTCAGATATATAGAAACGGCCCGGGTGCTCATAAATATCTGAACAGGCCTCTATTGTCATTGCGTTAAAGTGCGTGTTAAGATATTTTTGAACACATTGGCCGTTTTGATATATCTGACGGTGATTGGTCGCTGTAAGTAGTCTATTTTTGGGGTTCCATAGCCAAAATGTGGAGTGGAGCCGATTAACGCGGAGCGGAGCGGAGCTGTGGGAGCTCGGCCAATGAGACCGCATCACAGTGTTTCGAATTCGAATTTGAAGAATGTAATTGGTCAATCTTGCACAGCTCCGCTCCGCTCCGCGTCAGTCAGTCTGTCCGTCTGTTACAGTTGTTTTACTGGGAAACTATAAATGCTACTGTAATGTTTGGTAAGGATATGTGTTGTATGACCCGCTACAGAATTATGATACTATATTAAAAAAAATTGAGTTTGGGGCCCTCCATACATGTAACGGAAAGAACATTTTTTTAGATGTATATATGCGTGTGGAGTATTTATAGAAGGGTCTTTGATAAGATATAAAGGTTTATGAATCACATTTTTATTTATGCGAACTGTTTCCGAGGTATAAGCTCTCAAAGTCAAAGTAAAAATGTGTCCCTCCTTCTATTTTTTAAGCTACGTGGTTAAAAAAAAGGTGTTATGCATATAAATAAACTCTATCAACAATTTTTGGTTTGATTAAATTATCTCTTATTGTTTTTGAGGTAGGTTGATTTAACTGTATTTTTTTACTGATAGTGGTACGGAACCCTTCGCGCGCGAGTTCGACTCGCACTTGGCCAGTTTTTTCATGTTTTGGACTTACGACGTTTAGATTTGAGTAGATATATAACTGGAGGCTATTTTGGTAGACATAGGGTAGTAATATGTGCTCTTGATTGTGACCATAGATTGCACTAGATGCATGTGAACGTTTTTTTGACCTCAGGGCTTGAGGCCTTTCGTTACTAAGTTTTTGTTAGAATAAATAGAATAAGGGGAAAACAGGGACAATTCGTCGTGTAGGGTAAGGTTCAACGTTTTTATTAAAACAGGTAATACAGTCATTAGCAGTTGCAGGTTCCTAAATATATTTTTTTTTAATTGGCCTATTTCTCTTAAAACTATAAACAAAATGAGGTACCTGTCACACCATCAGCCCATCTCAGTCCACTTCTGGACGTAGGCCTCTCCCACTAACTATGCGTATACCTAGACGCATTAGGAGATAAATGCCCATAATCACCACGCTGGGCAAGCGGATTGGCGATCGCAGTAATGTGTCCACTATGATGATGCTGCTGCCCATCATCAATCAAATCAAAGAATGGTCAGAGACACTTCAATCTCTTAGTCGACTCTTGCGACTCCCGCGGGAAGAGTTGGAGTGGTGACAAATGTTAGCATGTTAGCCATATTGCAATATGTATTGGGTAAAGGCGTAAAAAAATATTTGGTAAAACAAAAATAATCCGTTTTTCATTATCCTTTTTGTTATAGATTTTTTTTTAAATCCCATTATCTAACGAATGTTTGGTCACTATGACCGCTTGCTTACTTTGCGTACTGCCCCACCATCTCATAACTGCCAAATCAGATTGGAAAGGGTGTTTGAGTTTGCAACTTTAATTAACCCGCATAAGGTAACTAATTCAATGCGTTATAACGTACGTAACAAGTTTCCTACGCGTGGTGGGGAATGGAGGTGGAGCTTAACTTGCAGGTAAATTCCACGAGACAGCATTATCAGTCTATCGCATACAGTACTAATAATGAGGGTATTTTGAGTTGCGCGCCGATCTGAGGGTAGTTTGACTCGAGCGCGTTCACGCAAGCGCA
The DNA here is from genome assembly GCA_025490895.1 of Thaumatotibia leucotreta. Taxonomy (NCBI): domain Eukaryota; kingdom Metazoa; phylum Arthropoda; class Insecta; order Lepidoptera; family Tortricidae; genus Thaumatotibia; species Thaumatotibia leucotreta. Next base: position 79,947 of record JALPQI010004191.1, read on the forward strand.
CTCCTTCTTTGTTTACAGAGTGCTGTACAAATGGCACATGGCATCTTGCGATCAGCCGAGCCAGCATAATTTGACCTCAAGAACGGAGTAACTTAAATGTTCCGTCATACAAACGCGTACTGGTTTACCTCAGATATCGATTCTAATGCACTCTCTAAGCAAATTGAATTGTTGATGACGACGAGCAGGTACAGGTAGGTATGCGCTTGGGCAGTTTTAATCAAATAACAATCGTGTGTGCATGTAGTTAGGACATTTTATTAATTGTTTAGTGCCGATGGTGGGGTGAGTGATGTCGGCTGATCGGTGCTTGTGATGAACTCCTGATTGGCTAAGACTTGACTACTCGAACCTGCTACCCTTTTGTCTGCCATCGGATCGCACGGATTGAAACAAACTTGCCTAGTGACCACAAATTATGTTTTTGCCTGATGAAAAACGGGAAAAAAAACTAAAAAAAGTGTCACTTTTTTTTTCCAAAATGTTGTGTACTGGTGATCGCGAATGACATATCCAAATTTGGCTAACGACATAACAAACACCCTGTATTGAATTACTTATAAGTACCATAACTATAAATAACGTGTGACTCAAACATTTACATATTATCGAACCGGGTTGTTATCGAATCTTTTTATTGAAAAATGCATATTAAAATCCAAACTAGGTACTTAATGAATCAGAAACAATGTAAATCACTGTATTTCCTTGTTATATTATGTATATTTGCTAAAACTTATTTTCTACTCGTAGTTTTCAATAAAAAGATACTGCAAGATTGTTTACCTTTTTTTAAACAGCAAACCAAACAGAGTATACCCATAACCGGGTTCGATACCTAAATACCGAGATACCAGATTTTGTGAAAACACGTAACTTCTACGTGGCAGTGGGCGGGGCACATTGCGCGTAGAACCGATGGCCGTTGGGGCGGGAAGGTTCTTGAGTGGCGGCCACGTACCGGAAGGCGTAGCGTGGGTAGGCCCCCCACAAGGTGGACCGATGACCTGGTGAAGGTCGCAGGAGTCCGCTGGATGCGGGTGGCGCAGGACCGGTCATTGTGGCAATCTTTGGGGTAGGCCTATGTTCAGCAGTGGACGTCTTTCGGCTGATATGATGATGATGATGACGTAACGTCTTGCAAACTAATGGCAAGTAAACCTATGGTTAATAAATGTCGTAACGGTAACTACGGACCATATAGATAAAGCTAAATAATTTTACAACATCTCATTTAATGATAGAGTTTGAATGCATTTAATGCACTTTCAGCCTTGCATAAATTGCTATTTTATCATCCTAAGTAATAAAGTTCTCTAATAGGTACTATTCTTGACAGGTCCACTGAATCTAAAAGTCGTATCTTTATAAGACACACGTAAAAATATTGTCATTTTCTGTAGAGTCTTCGACCCTTTCAATTAAATAAGGCTTTATGGCCAATATGCATTAAACTATCATACAATTTAATGGTTAAATTACGCGGCTATCAAAAGCTTAGAAGTGTTACATTCGATGCTTATTCTGAGGTAATATAGTGTCCGTTTTGCCCTTTGGACCATTACACGGGTGAATATCTGAGCGATTCAACCGCCTAATTTTGGTGGCATAATATTTACCGAAATTTCTAAACGTCTCAATGTTATACTTCGTCATTTGTATAAAGGTACCGTGTCTCCTTCAAATGACAAAGTAGCACATTGTAAAGAATAAGTAGAATCTTCGGCAAAAATTATGCCACCAAAATTAGGCGGTTGAAACGCTCAGATATTTACCGACACACGTCATCTTTTAACCTTGGTTTTAAAAAAAGAAGTCTGCCAGCCTAAGATAGCGAAAATCAGGTTCCTTGTTTACCACGGCACCTTAAAATTTTGTCGAATCGAGAACCTCCTTTTTTGAAGTCGCTTAAAATACATTGTAGGTATACTCCACTTCAAATACCATGGCCCGATGCCACTTCAAAGTTTTACGTGGCATCGGACCATGGTATTTGAAATGGAGTATACAGGGCGTCCCAAAGTTATGTTATGGGACATGAAGGGGAACTACCTTAAATATTGTAGATAGCATATTTTTCAGAAAAAAGACTTTATTTTATTTTGATAATTAAATAATACTGCATTAAACAAAGCAATTTAAAAATTGCTTTTTCTAGGCATCTAACGTACTTTAATACGATTTTTTTTCGTAATTTTATGATGTCATTCGAAAAAATGGATAAAAAAATAACAATTTTTCTTAATAAACATAGTAGGTATCTCAAACTAAAAGAATAACCAAACAAGTTTGGTTCAAAATTTAAAACAAAGAAGCAAGTAATTTTTTGAAAAACTTTGAATGCACTATTACTAAATATTAAAAATAACATTAAGTCTTCTTTCAGCAAAATACACTATCTACGATATTTAAGGTACTTCCCGTTCATGTCCCATAACTTTAGGACGCCCTGTATAAGAGTCGTTAATCTTCTTTGACATAAGTAGATAAACGATCCAATGATCGACATGCTAATGCACATAGTTGACACCCAGCCGTCGTTTCAATTGCTGATAACTTTAGTTCAAACATGACATTTATAACTCGCTTAAAAAAGTAAGTTCAACTTAACGTCCGGTGTGAATTCTATTGGACAATTTATCATCATCATTATCAACCTATGATAGTCCACTGCTGGACGTAGACCACTCCTATTAACTATGCGTATAAACGCATTAGGAGGTAAATGCTCATAATCGCCACGCTGGGCAAGCGGATTGGCGATTGCAGTAATAATATGTCTCCACTATGATGACGCTGCTGCCCATCATCAATCTTTTATCAAATAGTAGTCAGTGACACTTCAATCCCTTAGTAGACTCTTACGACACCCGCAGGAGTTGGGGTGGTGATAAATTTATTCTTACTGCCGCCACCACACGGCAAAAAAAATACAATTTGTAATTGATGTACCTAAATTAAAATGTTAGCTGTGATCAAAAAAAAATACTGATGTTTATCAATGCCGGGAGTGGAATTCGAACCCATGTCCTCAGCTTTCGCGGCTGATGCCTAAACCACTCGGCCACTCCAGCCGCTTCAACTGGAGTGACTGAGTCTTGGATATGTACAAAATTTTGAGTACCCATACAGGGTGCTCGTGAGCAGGAATTTGTTTTTTTTTGACCAAATGCAGGCAAATATTTAATGACATAGGGAGACATTCACCCGTACTTAAGAAGATGTTATTCTTACACCCGTAATTTCAAAAGAAATGTTAACTTTCTATTGTAATACTTAAGGTGCATGCAGACTAAAAGAGCATTCGCTGTTCTATCCCCCTACTTTACGAAATTCGATCGTTAAACGAAACGTGATTCGTTGATTTCGTGAAGTGGAGGATAGAACAGCGAATGCTCTTTTAGTCTGCATGCACCTTTAGATTGTGCAAAGTGTCATTCTTAATTTTGTAGGTCCCATTTTAGACACATTAATATCGAAAAGGCAATATGAATGAAGTAACAGAGGGCAATGGGGAGGCCTATGCTAGGACCTAGGAGTCTCTCTGCGTGATCGAATTAAAAATGAGACCATCCGCATCAGAACTAAAGTT
>JALPQI010004192.1:0-79785 GCA_025490895.1 Thaumatotibia leucotreta
AAAGTAAAAGAAGTCCAATATTTTTTCAGTTTTTTTCGTCCTTTGCCGAAATTCCTGTTTTGTTTTTCTTGTAATATGCATTTTTGTTTTTGTACATCCTTTATAATATACTAAAATTGCAGCTTTGCAACACGACTTGCGATTTGTATGAAAAACTTAAGTAAATAGCGGGCCTCCTGCCTACCTAATGAAATCCGCGTTTTCATTTTCAATTACAAAGTTTGCTAACATGATTTTACCCTTTAACGAAAGAATATTAAGTGCGCTATAAGGTCATTATTGCACGTTTTTTGGAGCATAATTTTATGTGAGGCGATATTAATCCAAAAACTTTTGCAAAACTCAAAATAACGCTAGTTTACAAATAAGAGTACTTTTGAAGTCGCGAATCTCTGAAACTATAAGATCTACGGTACCTGATGCATGTTAGCTCAACTTGTTGGAAATTTATTAACCTTTAAACGCTTTCTAACATATAATGTCAAAAAACGTAAGGCTTTTTTAATAAAAATCAGAAACTGAAAAATGACCGTAAATTTCGCATTTTTTCACGTACTACGCAGCTAGAACAACTTTTTTTTGCTTGTAAAATGTGGTTTTATACTACCCCATGGTGTCTAAACAACATACCAAAAAATGCAGCTATACTGCATGCTTTGCGAGTTTAATGTAAAGTTTGAAAGTACTAATTGAGCTTTCCGTGGGACTAGGTCGATTTGTGTAAGATGTCCCAAGATATTTATTTATTTATTATAAATGTCCTCACCCTATAAAGAACTTGAAGAAGAAATTGAAAATTCATTGACACCATAGCTTATTTACGTAATAGTTATTAGTGTAATACTATTGGACTAGCACTAGATACGATGTACAATTAGAAAACGAATGTTAAATGTTAAGATGCATTCAGACCAAACGAGCATTCGCTATTCTATCCCCGGCTCTACGAAATCAACCAATCACGTTTTGTGTAACGATCGAATTCAGCCCGTCAATCATTACCTGTTACGGCCATACTGTGCTACGTTTACCGCCGTATCACCATCAGTTCAACCCTATTGAAAATATATGGGGGATAGTGAAAAATTACGAGGCAAAGAGAAATATTACAATGAACATGAGTTCTATAATGACGTTAGCAGAGGAGAAAGGGTGCGCTTTCATTCACATAACTTTTTAACTCATAATATCGGAAGTCCGAAAATCAGTCTCATACAATTTTATATTATAATGATCACTCTTCATAATTTTTATTATAATAAAATATTGAAACTCCTAATCATTCGACATCATAATGTTAATGTTCATACATTTGTTTATACTTATTTTTGTTTTCATATATTTCTTGATCATAAGTATATATCCTATACATTGAAGTTCATACTGTCAATAGTCATACATCTCTTTTATAATATTTTTTTTCATACAATTAAACCATCATACGATTAATTATAGATAGAATCAATTGAGTCAGGCTCTTTTACTTTATTTTGCTTCTTTCTTTGACGGTAAATTATTTGCCTTAAGTTCCAGTTTGTTGGCAAAGCAGACAATACGCTGGACGATGTGCTGGCTACACAGTTTTCTATTACATGTATTGTTTTTTTTGCAAGTTATTTAAAGCGTCCTCCTTCATTTTGTTTATACTGTTGTGTACCTGCAATTGCAAAATACAAAAACATTATCTTTTACGTATGTAGCATACAACTACTCATAGAACTAAAATGCTCCCAGAAGGTGGGTTAGGTTGGGTTAGAACTGCGACCCTCACAGAACCGAAATGCTGCCAGGAAGGTGGGTTAGGTTAGGTTAGGTTAGAACTGCGACCTTCACAAAACCAAAATGCTGCCAGAAAGGTGGGTTAGGTTAGAACTGCAACCCTCACAAAACCGAAACGCTGCTAGAAAGGTGGGTTAGGTTAGGTTAGAACTGTGACCTTCACATAACTAAAATGCTGCCAGAAAGGTGGGTTAGGTTAGAACTGCAACCTTCACAGAACCGAAACGCTGCCAGGAAGGTGGGTTAGGTTAGAACTGCGACCTTCACTGAACTAAAATGCTGCCAGAAAGGTGGGTTAGGTTAGGTTAGAACTGCGACCCTCACAGAACTGAAATGCTGCCAGGAAGGTGGGTTAGGTTAGGTTAGAACTGCGACCTTCACAGAACCAAAATGCTGCCAGAAAGGTGGGTTAGGTTAGGTTAGAACTGCGACCCTCACAGAACCAAATGCTGCCAGAAAGGTGGGTTAGGTTAGGTTAGAACTGCGACCTTCACAGAAATAAAAAGCTTCCAGAAATGTGGGTTAGGTTAGGTTGGAACTGCGACCCTCACAGAACCGAAATGCTGCCAGGAAGGTGGGTTAGGTTAGGTTAGAACTGCGACCCTTCACAGAAATTTAAACATTATGAAATATAAAATTATGATGACAGTGTATTATGATATGAGCTCCTATCATAGGAATTAAAAAATTATGACGACTGTGTGTTATGAGCTCCGATCATAGGAATTAAAATGTATGAACATAAAATGTATGAAGAAAAAAATTATGAAGAGTGATTATTATGAACTCCAATCCGTAGTACAATCGTAAATAGGAATACAAATTTTATGAGAGCCAATATGGACCCGAGGAGAAATTTAACGGTGTAAGTGTAGAGGAATAGCAAAATGTTTGCCTGCACGCCGTTAAAGAGGAAAACAAATTTCAAGGCACGGATGAGGCTTCAGATATAATATCAGAACGAATTATCGTTAACACAAATGATTCATCGGATGAAATAAGTGGGGATGAGAACGAGAGTGAAATGTCTGCAGTTGAAGAAGAGTAGAATTAAATATTATGATAATGATTGTTAACTATTTTAGTCTCTAGCTTATTATTGTTTAATGTTATTTGATGCAGTTGGTGTAACTGCCTGTAAACAGTATAAAAATATAAAAGTTCCCAATTATTTGTTTCCTTATGTGCTGACTGTACACAACTACAAATGCAAAAATCTTTCTAAAATAATTTACCTATATTTGACTATCGAAGAGATAAATATTAGCTAGTGTTATTGTTTACCGCCTTTTGTTTTAAAGTGCTGCTTGTACATACGATATTAAGTCTAATTGGGTTTGTGAAACAGAGAGGCATTTTAAGGTGGCTGTAAATATTTCTTTACATTTTTATTAAATGTCGTCAGTTATGAGTTATTTAGATAGAGCGTTTAAGTTTTGCTTCTCGTGTTGTAAGTACTCGTATGTATCTGTAAGAATAATTTGAATGACAAACATTTAAGATACAAATAGTGTTACGGAACTTTACCAACGGGCCTAACCATAACGGCCATGTCAAATGTCTAATTTAAAAATAATGCCATATGTACGAGTACAGTGGAATACTGGTGCGTGTGCAATACACGTGTGAATAGGAGACTCCCAATTTTTGACAATTGAAATGAATCTACCGTGCTTCGATTTAGGTATAGCAACAGAAACCCGTTGCGTATTTGCTATTTGACCTTGATTTGACCATAATTTTATTGGAATATGTTTCTTTTTTATCAATAAAGTGGAACATTTTACTAAAAGGCGATATACTTTTCGAAAATTTCGTCGATTACATAATTTACCTAAGCTACGTATTACTTTTTTCTGTAAGGCAAGGCTTTTCGGTGGTTGTACGTTGTTTCATAGACAACATTTTCGCAGAATATTGGTTCATAGAAAATGTTTCTCGTATTTTCATTTCATAGAATGATCATTTTTCAGAGCTCTTACATTGTATAATCTGGTTTTGTATATTTTTTATTGTTCAGATATTTAGTTCTTAGAATTTCATTTCATAGCGTATTCAATCAAATATTATTAGTTCGTATAGTATTTTTGTCTTGAACAGTTGTTTCAAAAACTGATTATTCATAGAATGTTGTTTGTCATTGTATCAAACTTAATATTTTTTATTTAGTCATAATTAAACTATAGAATTATCATTACATACCATTACACAAATACAAAAGAAATACCTTTGTCCAAAGAATTTTAGTAAGCGATTTAGACCTGGGAACCGGTCGACGAAGCCCCGCTGCGCGGGGCTTCTATTTCTGCTCTAAGGGATAAAAGGTACCTAACGAACCTATCCAGGTTAGAGCAGGGGAGGTACAAATTTGTTATTTTTAATGCGGGGGGCTCCGCCCCCCGAGCCCCCCTTGAAGCCCCCCCGTCCCCCCCTTTTTTGGTTCGCAAGGATGACGACACGTAAACAATAAATTAAAAGTAAGTAGGTATTTTATTTATCCGGGAAACTGCGCTCGAAATCTAACCAATCCAAGTCGGTTTTACCCTGATTTATTACTTGGATTGGTTAGGTTTCGAGGCTAGAACAGATTGAAAAGCTAACTAACCTAACCTAACCTACCCTACCTAACCTACTTTTCCTACAATCTACCTACTTTTTCTGGTAGCAGTTTGGTTTTTTTAGAGGGAGGGCGAATCAGTGTATAAGAAACAAAATACTTACATGAAATATGACTCATTAGGTAAGAATATCACTACGCAATAAAGTAAACAGTGGAACTAAATATTATATAAACTAGTAACTATAAAACAACAATCTATGAAATAAGTGCCTACAAAACAAAAATACATGAAATGTAATTCTAGTGTTTGGTTACTTTGTAAAGTAAAAAAGTTAGATAGCAATATACATGGAACTGAATGTCTGTGAAATATGTTTTAAGCAATTGAATAGTCTATGAAACAATAATATTGGAACAGAAAGTATATGATCCAAATAATATATGAACAAATTTCTGTGAAACGAAATTCTATGAAACTTCTGTCTATGAAACAGTGTGCCACCCTTTTCGGTTTATACGAAAGTCCCGCTACGGAGTAGGTACACACACTCTCTCCTCTGTGTGTAGTGTACAGTTTTTGTGGCGTAGTTATTTAGTTATAAATTTAGGTTTTATAGTTAATACTTGGGTCACAAGTACTAGGATCTCAGGGTTACGAAAAACATATTGCTATTTTTTTGCGGACGTTACTACGCAATTTGTCAGAAACCTTAGAATATTTTGGCATTCGGATAATCGTGTTCCTTCTATGAGTACCGCATTTAACTATTTGGCTCACTCATTTACAAATGTATTTGTGTTGTATTTGTATCGCTAAATATTTGTGTTTTAATAATTAAAACGATACTTAAATGAATAAAAAGTGATGCCATGAGTTTTGTTCCTATATTTGGAGCTGTTGAAGCATTTAAAAAAGGCACAAATTGTCATATTTCTTGAGCAATACCAAAATTACGACGATGAAAATGCCGGTGTTGTCTCATTGCCGGCCGGCACGCGACTGATTCAAGATAGGTCCCAGAACCTGTATCACACGATCCTGCGCCCGGTACCATTTATTATTATCTTCCCCTTTTATTTATGTCAATGTCCCCCCCCCCCTCTAACTTTTGATCCACGGGTACAAAAAATATAAAAAAATAACTATAGTGGGTTTATACACCGTGTTTTTATTGATTTCCGTTAAATTGGACAGGTTACTTGGGACATTAATAGAAGTTGCCTGGTATATCGGCTTTTGTTAATTTTGTAAAAAAAAAGTTTTGTTTTCGTTTTCATGCATAATAATTGGAATATTAGTGTGAGAGAACCTTAAGAATAAAATTTCAGGTGACTGACGGCACATGTCAAAATAAGTAACATTAGGATGTAATAAAGGTTGCAATACACTTCGTCCATTAAATACAAAAGAGACACAACTCAAAAACCGTGAAAAATGTTTTTACTGCAAAAACGACATTGTAAGCACTAATATTTTACGTGGCACTAAGACACCTGTCGATTTGACGTTAGAAAGTATCAAAATTATGCAGGTGCCCTTTTTGCACTATCCCTCTTTCGAGACTAACTTCAGTGCTAAACTGCCATTTTGTCAGTTGTGACTCGACCGTTGACCAAAACGCACAACATTTTTGTAAAAAAGTGCCATAAAACGAAAAAATAAGTGATAACGTTAAGAAGTATGTAAGCAAAAGTGCCATATTTGTAGATGTGGCCGTTTTGAATAAAAAAAATACGTAAATATTATGTTTCTTAATATAAAAAGGAGTCGCAAATCGTAATATGGCAGTTTTCATTGTAAAATATCCTCTTAAATTTGATTTTTCATTAATCAAAACTGCCGTATTAGGATTTGCAACCTTTTTGAATTAAAAATATATTCAAATGCATCAATCACAGGAGCCATATTTATACATGATGCTGTTTTGAATAAAGTTAATATGTACGGATTAGATTTCTTTATAAACAAAGGAGCCGCAATACGGAATGTGGCAGTTAGGATTCTAAAATGTACACTTCATAGTATGTTTCAAAAAACATTGTTGCATTTACAACCGTTTTTAATTCAGTATAATATTAAAATCCATAAATGTACCAGATTGAATAATTGTGTTTCTTTTGCATGGAATCTTAAAAAATACATCTTATAAAAACAGTAAGTAATTGTAAAACGTAGTACTTTATAATGTGTTCGTTTTACTTAAAAGTATATAAGAGATTGTGTGGAAAAGATGACTGTGAATTTTGTGTTAATGTCCCTATAATCACGAAAAAACTATAATGGCATAAACTTCAGATTATTAAGTATTTGTCATACTTTCCTATATATTATTTGTATACAATACAAGTTAAACAAACATAGATCTAACCCCGTTGTATGTTTTAACGAATCTAAAAACTTATTTTTTCACTTATGGCAATGCCAACATAGGGATGATAACTGTATTTAAAATAAATTATTAGACATTATGCACGGCATCATACACGAATACATTATTACTAATATATAGACTGCAGTCATTATTGTACAGAACTTTTATTTAATATAAGTGTAGTATACAAACTTGACGTCACTTTTGTGTATTTCATGTAAATCTTTCAAAAATCGAAAAAAGTGTTGATTTGACTTGACAGTCATCATGTATATTGCTTCACTACATAGGTAGTACCCAAGTACTAGCGCTAAACTGTCATGTCGTCTACAAAAAAAAATTGTTACATTATTACTAATCATAAGTAAATTTTTAGGAAAGACTTATTATCGCTGCAATTAAATATTGAAAGATATACTTTTGTATCGGCAAAAATTAAGTTCTTGCATCAATTCTAATGAAAAAACTAGTAAACTATATGGGATCATAGTAACCACCCCACAAATACAATACACATAGAAAAAACAAATGTCTGTTTTGTCAGCCTCCGTAGCCTAGTTGGTAGTGTCCCTGCCTACGAAGCTGGAGGTTCCGGGTTCGAATCCCGGCGAGGGCATTCTTTGTGTATTTATTTATCACAAATGTTTGTTCCTTGGTCATGGCTGTCTATGTATTTAAGTATATATATGTATCTATCTATTATATATTATATCGTCGCCTGGTACCCACATCACAAGCCTTAATTGAGCTTACCGTGGGACTAGGTCGATTTGTGTAAGATGTCCCAAGATATTTATTTATTATTTATTTATTTATTAAATAACTAAAAATGTACTTAACCGATTTTTATTATTTACGTGCTTTTAGGTGGGCTATTTCCGGTTTGTAGTAAAAAATAAGTGGTATCAAAGTAATTCCATTCTCAACAATATAACTTTGATCGCGTTGTATTTATTTTATGTTTATTAACTAAAGTTACCACATTTTTTTATATAGCAGGTTGATTCTTGAAGTAAACCGATAATTACATCTGAATTTTAAGTTAGTACGTCCGTTAAATTCATCAAAATATGTAACCAAAGTTAAAATTAATCAAAGTAACCCCGGTTTAAGGTACCTATAAACAGGTTCTGACAATATGTAAGTAAAGAAAAAGTAAGAAAAAGTTTTGTCTTGTTCAGTTTTGTTAAAAAACAGTATATATTAATTAAGACATGATTTTATGGGTGCTTTAAATGAAATAAATGCTTATTTTTTTGTATTTGTGGCCTTTGATGGAAAAAAAAATATCAGAGTTCATGTTATTTTTTTATGCAAAACGGACGTATACGCTCATAAAAGCTTGCACAGCACATATTACTTTCTTATGACCAAACACATCAAAAGAGGGTTAAAATGCCTACAAATTGATATATAACACATATAATATTAATGCAGTAAAAAATTTTCGTGAACAAAAAACGAATACAAAATCTTTAAACAGCTCCCCTGTAAAAAGTAAATTTTTGACTTGTGTCGCTTTTGTATTTAATGGACGACTTGTTCATTCATTAAACTTATTTTTTAATAACTCAATAACAGTGAAAGTTAAGATACTAGTTTCTTAGAGAAATTGATCATTTTTGACCTAAATAAGCGTACCTTTAATTTAACGGAAATCAATAAAAACACGGTGTATAATATTACGGAACCCTTGAGCATGGCCCGACAGGCCGACATCCTCTTGGCCGGTTTTTTATTTTCTAATAGCCATCTGCGTCTAATTCCTGAAAAAGTGTGCTTAATACATAATTCAATTAAAAACGTAGGCACTACATTGACTCTATATTATCTAATATATTATAATAGGAAAACTAGCGACCCGCCCCGGCTGCGCACGGATACTATACCTACATAAAAACCTTCCTCTTGAATTACTCTACCTATTAAAAATCTCATCAAAATCCGTTGCGTAGTTTTAAAGATTTAAGCGTACAAAGGGACAATAGGGACAGAAAAAGTGACTTTATTTTATACTATGTAGTGAAGTGAATCTTTATAATACGATGATTATTTTTTTTATACGATATAAATACTTACAACATTAAAATTTGTCAGAATTAAATTCCGCATTAATTATTTGGCTGTAGGCACGCTAAACTAGAAGACCTATACAATTGGACCCTTCATGAGTTCGAGCACGTTCCGCACTACAAGCATCTCATGCACACGCCCAAAGATTGGGAGAAAGTGGAGGTGAGGCCTAATATTATTTAGTATAATAATATAACCCTAAGGATTGAAGGTATCTTTATTTTATTTATTTTTATCATAAGGCGACAAAGTTTGGGTGCGTGTCACGGTAACAATATTTTAAAACATGTGAAATCAAATATAAGGGTAAGTGCTCCAGTGAATGAACACTTAAGGAAATTTTCAACTTATTTTTTTTTGTGGCTGAGAGCAATTTATTTTGCATTAGTGCTGCACAGTTTTAAATTATAGCTTACTGTAGGGGATAAAATGGAAAATCACCAGTGAATGAACACAAAATTCTACTAAATGAACAAATGAAACCAATGAATGAACTACCTTAAAAATATTTTTATTATTTTTATATTTTTAATTGGTAGTGCTAGTAATATTCGATAATTGAATTTTAACTTTAATGAGACATAATAACTATAAACATAATTAATAATTAAAGGACATCAATTACAGTTTCACATTTCTGCGTATTCTGGGAAGATTCAATTAACTCTTCCGTTACCATTGAAGAATGACCTTATATGTCGCTTTCGTTAAAAAGTAAACTGAGCTCATTCTGCATATCAATTATAGCACTTAAATACTTTTGATTAACCAAAGATCCGTTTATGTTTGTTTCTTCAGTAGCATGAATTTGAACAATTTCGGTGATTTAAATAGCGCTGATTTTGAGATATTAAAACTGGCTATTGATAGTTCACTAGTTGCAACAGCTTTTTGAGGTTTGTCGAGAGATTCTTGGTCATATTAGAATCCTGTATATGTTTTTTTTACCTTTCCATGTCTTAAAACCAGACAAAATACAAAATAAATGTTTTAGTTCATTCACTGGTTTTCGCAATCCAATTAATGAACTAACTGTGTTTGCGGTAGTTCATCAAAAAATTATCTTATCAAGTATAGTTCGAACACTGGGCCTTTGCTAGACAGCACATTTCTATTAAATTCATAGAAAACCAAATCTTATTACAACTACTAAAACGTCAGATATGGAACAAACAATAAATCACGCAATTCCAGTGAATGAACTCCCCCGTTCGGTCACTAGGTTTTAAGCCATTTTGAGTTCTAGTTATAGAACACTGGATTAAAAACCACTTTATGAAACGAAATCACATTAAACTATACTTTAAATGCATGATCATAACCTTACGGTTTTAAAAAAATACGCACTGTACCTAGGAGATGCACGAAACGCACACAATAACACATTAAGCATAACGTAAGCTTACCTCAATCCTTATAACACCTCCATATAAAAAACGAACCGGCGCAACGTGCCCACTTTCGATCATCGCCATTTGGACACTGATGCATATGAGTTGATGTGACGTGCTACCAGAACTTGTCAAATAATATTCCTACCCGAAATAAAAATAAAGCGCGTAGTAGAAATGTACAGAAAACTTATTTTACGAAAAAAACTTGTATTTTATTCGTTCACTGGATGTGTTCATTCACTGGAGAACCTACAATTAGGCAACACTTTATTACTTTTCGATACTAGCAACCCAGCTGTTCCCGCCTTCACATAGGCTGAGCACTGGCTAATACCTTTAAAAAGTAAAGGAAAAAAACGTAGTTAACTCGAGTCATAAAAGTAAACGTAGTTGACTTTTATGACTCGAGTTAGTATTCCGCTTACCGAACGTGATGCATACAATGTTTTTCATCACACTTGTCAACCAAATAATAAGTTTTTAGACATAATATTATTAAATGACGTACTAACGGCGTCGGGCTTCTAACACTCTCGTTAGTAATTCCGTACTTACCTCCCTTGATGCACAATCTACTATTTCGTCACACTTGCTGTCTAAGCGCGCCATTGCTTGCGCGCGTAGCGGGAGTAATAGAAAAGTGAAATTCCCTAGGGAGTAATAGAAATGTGGTTGTCTATTGTTTGTCCGACAGGTATTTAACATAATATTCATATGCCCGAATCTAACTTGCCCGAATTTCATTTGCCCGAATGATTTGTTTACCATAAAAATTGTATGAAATACTGGTTGTTTACCCGAATATTACCTTCCATAATCATACAATGCCATCCTATTTCTTTTCCAAATCATTAAGTGCCATAATATGGTTTAATAGAATATTCAAATGCCAGAAGTAATTGTTGCCATATTATTAAGTGCAATAATATTAATTAATGGAATATTCAAACGCCATCAGTAATTATCAGTTTTAGTACTAGCTATGTTATTAAAAGTTACAAGCGTTTGAAAAAACGGGCTTCTGGGAACCAGCCGACGAAGCCCCGCTGCGGAGCTTCTGTTTCTGCTCTAAGGGATAAAAGGTACCTAACGAACCTATCCAGGTTAAGGTGGGGGAACTACAATATGTTCTTTTTTAATGCGGGGGGCTTCGCCTCCGTGCCCCCCTTGTGGGGGGCTTCGCCCCTCCCCCCCTTTTTTTGGTTTTGCAACAATGAGGATACGTAAACGATGAATTAAAAATACTTTTAAGTACTTTTTAGTCAACGCTTTTAACCCTACCCTGCTCTAGAAACCTAACCAATCCAAGTTGGTTTTGCCCTGGTTTATTACTTGAACATATTTTCCTAGCAATGTGTATGCACATAATTAAGTAGGGTGCCATTTAACATTATGCCAAATATTCTCGGCCAAAAAAATTTGATCGATCGACGTTATGCGACACCACAGGCACCCAGAATACTGTTCTAACCTAACCTACTTTCTAATAGCAGTTTCACTTTGTGGAGGGTCATTTGGATGACAAGTTATGTTATGGCATGTAATATTTACGGATTCCGATGTTTCTGACAAAAAACATTATGGAAATTGACTTTTCTGGTAGCTAATTTGGATGACAAATGTTGTAATGGCATGTGATAATTACGGATTTCGATGATTCTGACAAATGACATTATGAAAATTGACTTTAAGGGAAACAACGTTTCTGGCAGATGATTAATATAGTAAACATGGCATAAGATGTTATGAGAAACAATATTATGTCTGTTGAATAGGATGGCAAATGAAATTCTGGCAAATGGGGATATCCCTTATAACTCGAGTGTGTTTTTCATCACACTTGCCGACAAAAAATAAGTTTTAAGATATAATATTATTTTCATCACACTTGCTGTCTAAGCGCGACATTGCTTGCGTGCGTAGCGGGAGTAATAGAAAAGTAAAATTTCCTAGAGAGTAATAGAAATGTCAGTACGTCATTTAAAAATATTATGTCATAAAACTTATTTTTTGTCGGCAAGTGTGATGAAAAACATTGTATGCATCACGGTCGGTAAGCAGAATACGAACTCGAGTCATAAAAGCCCTCCGCCTGGTGGCGACGGGCTTCTAACACTCTCGTTAGTAATTCCGTACTTACCTCCCTTGATGCATAATGATCTATAAATGACGTACTGACATTTCTATTACTCCCTAGGGAATTTTACTTTTCTATTACGCACGCAAGCAATGGCGCGCTTAGACAGCAAGTGTGATGAAAAATTTTAACCCTTAACTTGGCAATGTATCTTTAAAGATACATGGTCTTTGACCCACTTTTTGTATTTTTTTTTAACACAGAATTTTTTGCTCTACACTGCGGCGAGGAGGCTAGAACGCACGATTTTTTAAAATTCTGCCAAGTTTAGGGATATAGTAGTTTAATAATACTTTTTCTACTTTTCACAGCGGTAGATATAAAGTATGAACAGTCGAAAGCAATGAATAAAAAATAGGTTACTCTATATGGAAATTTCATTCATTGCAATAAAGGAAAGTGCATCAATTTTTTTTTTATTTGAAATGGGCTTACTCATGGCCACAGACTAGCCAAGGGCAGAGACACGGCCTACATCGCCGCAGCATAGAATTAAAAAAAAACAGTTTCACAATGTTATCGTATGTGATTGCTAGCCGGTACACAATGCACGTACGAGTATAGACAACTATTTATCTATACTTTTGGCACCACAACTCAAATTAGCATGTTTTAGATACCACTGTCATTGTCAGTGACGCAATTGAGTAGAAAATAGTAGTTTATGCAACCGCACGTAACTAAAACACAAGTGTGATTTAATGCCTCTCATTCCCGCTACGCTCGTTTCATAATAAGTTGACACGAGTGTCTTAATGCCTAATTACGTATGGTTGCATACGCTACTTTATCTAAAAACATATCATTAGTACTAATGGGTTCAGAAGCCATTGCAAATTATATGGGTCTCGAATGGACTTTACTAAATGACCAATAATTATCTTTTAGGTTAGTACCTAAATAATATAATATTAAAGACTAAAATAATTAACCGGACTAAATTGTTGTCTGATGGATGACTAATTATTGGATTATCATTACTTCCCCAGCCCCACTTGACTCATAGGCCTGTAATAGACCCAAAACGATCTCCAGACCTGACGCCGGACTGGAAAGTCGACGAGATACCGCCGGAGCCACACTCGCAGAGCTACTACGAAGAGTTTGAGAGACCGTACAAGTTACAGCCATTCACCTTGAGCGCAGTGTACTGGGACGCGTCGTATAACAATTTCGTACGTTTTGTTTTCTATGTGCTTACCATGAGGTGATGACATGAATTTAATGCAGTCAATAGCGTAATTTACTTTCTGCTCATCCCGTTCATCCATTCACATTGGTGTGAGCGAGACGAATAAACATTAAGTTACGCGACCCAAATAGCAAAAATGTCTTGGACACTGTCACATGACATAATATAAGAGCAAAAGCTTTAAAAAAGTTTTTTAAGGGTATTGATTAGTTAAGAACGAACCCATTATACAAGTAATAGTACATTACGACACAAGTTTTGCACGTGTCTCGTACGACGTTTTTTAGTACAGATGGCCCTCCGAGGTTTTGGACCTGACGTAAAATGACCCACTTCCCGCACAAGAGCCTAAAAAAGGCACCATCTGTACTAAACAGGTTTTTTTTAGCATAAGAGAGAACATAAAACTCATAAAAGAAGAAAGCACGAGGTCTTTTATTTGCGACATTTTATGTCTGAGCTGTCAAACTATCTTAAACAGCCATAAGAAATACTAACACTGTTATTTTCGTTACTAAAATTGTAAAAATGTTCTCAATAAATATATTTTAATAATACCCACAGATTAAAATAAGTCCCTTTAAAATAAATAAATATATTTCAAAGGGACTGTTCAGACCAGTCTGATCATGGCTTAATAGAATTAATAACCATAGATTATAATTTGTTGCTTGCAACAATTAGATTAAGTTTTTCTTTGTCTATGGCCTTCCGCCGGACATTGTTCTCTCGTTGTTCTGTGCTATAACTGAGCAGTCGATGTAGCAATTTCTTGTACATTTTAGCTTTCAATAAAAGCAAATCAATTCTATTCGCATTTTGATTTATACATGCGAATGTTGGTCCTTCGGTTTAAAGTTTAGAATCAGTGTTTTTAGTGATTTTACAGCTACTTTGCTTTGCTGGCTGGGCCACGGCGACTTGCTATATCTAGTTGTCCGCCCGCCGCGAACTCCCCCAACCTATAGTTTGGAGGATATATTTTAACCTGCTGTTGGAGGAAATAAATCTGAAATCATTCTGGTGCTGCGGGTTGCATTATTCGAGAAGGTTCCAGTTTTCAAAGAACAAAGGTTTTATATGCAAGTACCGGCAGTTTAGTTTTGCGGTACTTCAAAAAATTGTTGACGCATCTTAAGGTTGGTAGCCCGGTAATCTTCGGCTGGCGGTAAGAGTGACGTTTTATAAGTGTCAGTGTCAAAAGTGTCAGTGTCATTGTCAGTCAGTGTTATTGTTATGGCTGAGTTAAAGAGATTAAGAATTATGCGCGGCCAAGTTAAGGCAACAATGACTCGCCTCGAGCTCTTCGTCAACGATCCTATAAGTTTCACTTCGGCCTCGGTCGATACCTTGGAGGCACGAAAAGAAAAGCTTATAAGTACACTTAAAGAGTATGAGGGCATACAACTCGACATCTTGAACTTGGATGAGAAGGATACGGAGGATGTTGGTGCGTTCGAGGACCGTTTCTTTACCATTGTTGCAAAAATGAATGAGTCGATACGGACCCTGAAGGGCTCAGAGGTCGCGCAAGCTACCAGCATTTCTTCTTCCAAGTTACCACATGTTGACATACCAGTATATAGTGGTAAGGACTTCACGCTTTTCAAACCTTTCTATGAAATGTTTCTAGCAGTAATTGACAACAACAAAACTTTATCGAATGTTCAAAAGTTGTTCTATTTAAGAAAGTATTTATCAGATGAAGCTTTATCTGTGATTGTAAACTTGCCACTAGTTAATGCCTCATATCCAGAGGCTTTAGAGTTGTTGACAAAGCGTTATGATAATAAATCTAGGTTAATTATAAGCCACATTTATGTTCTTTTGGACATCCCATGTATGACAAAAGGGACAGCGGCCTCTATAAGGTCATTTGTATCACAAGTGCAGCAACAATTGCATGCACTCAAAAACTTAAATGAACCTGTGGATAAATGGGATATGTTACTCATTTCTATTTTATCTAGGAAGCTGGATCAATATACCAGCCGTGCTTTTCACTTAGAGAGAGATATACAATCTCTTCCCACAATGAAGGAGTTCATGGAATTCTTAGAAAGGCGTGCCATAGCGCTGGAAGATAGTTCACCTCAAAAGTCTATAAATACTAATGAAACTGTAGGTACTATACCTAAATTTAAATCATATCCCAAGGTTGCTAATGTAGCAGCAGCATTGCCTGCTTGTAAATTCTGTACCAATCCTGGCCATGCAATCTATAATTGTGTGAAATTTCAGGAAGCCTCCGTAGAGGCCCGCCTGGCCTTTGTACAAGAGAAGAAGCTGTGCGTTGTATGTATGAATGCTCATGCAGATAAGCCTTGTAAGTACAAATTTCATTGTAAATTATGTAAGGGTTTGCATAATACCCTTTTGCACATTGAGGATGCTGTCAAGCAATCTGCAGCGGCCTCCACTACTTTGTCATGTGTCAACAACACATCAAAAATGGTACTATTGCCAACCGTTAAGGTAAAGGTTCTCGATAAATTTGGAAACTATGTTGTTTGCCGTGCATTGCTTGACGGTGGCTCAACTGCTTCATGTGCCACAAGTTCACTTGTAGAAAGGCTAGGATTTGCCACTGTGGCACAGTCACATAATATTATTGGCATAGGTAATAAAAGTACAAAAATAAATAACTCAGTGGCTATTTCTGTTGAGTCTTGCCAATATCCAGATGTTAAAGTTGATGTGGACTGTAATATTGTAGATAGGATAACATTGCCCTTTCCCCAGCAATATTTTGATTGTTCAAACCTGAGCTTTCCAAGCCATATCAGGCTAGCAGATGATGATTTTAATGTGCCTTCGGACATTTCCTTGTTGTTGGCATCTGACATTTATTTTAATTCATTATTAAATGACTGCATCAAGCTGCCCGAAGGACTTGTTTTGCAAAGCACTGTGTTTGGATATCTTGTGGGAGGAAATATGAGCCAGTCCGGCAACCTTTGTAATCATTCCTTGGTAGCAAATTTTGCTGTTTCTGATGATACCAAGTTAGAAAATGTTATGAATGAGTTTTGGTTAGCCGAGAAAGTGCCACAAATGCCACAAAAAATATCAAATGAATTTGAAAAAGCTGAAAAAATATTTCAAGATTCTGTAATTTTAAAGAACAATCAATTTCAAGTTGACATTCCACTTAAACACCCCATAGGGGAGCTTAATTTGGGTAACTCTTTCTCGGTTGCCATGCAAAGATTTTTCTCAATAGAGAAAAAATTAATAAAAAATGTTGAGTTGCTAGAGCAGTATAAAAAATTTATTGATGATTATGTACAGATGGGGCATGCTAGAGAGGTTGACATAAATTCTTATGATGTTTATAATGGACCCGCAAGCTTTTTGGCGCATCATCCTGTATTTAATGAATCTAGTAAAAGTACAAAGTTAAGAATAGTCATGGATGGTAGTATGAAATCTAAAAATAAGCTTTCTGTCAATGACGTAATGCTAAACGGACCTGTAGTGCAGTGCGAGCTTTTCGATATCCTGATTTTGTTTCGAACATATTTATTCACTTTAATATGTGATGTTCAAAAAATGTTTAGGTGTATACTTATTAATCCTGAACATAGGTGTCTTCAAAACATTCTCTGGCGGGATACTCCCAACCAGCCCATCCGCTGTCTTCAGCTTCAGACAGTTACTTATGGCCTGAAAAGCTCTACATTTCTGGCTACAAGGTGCAAGCACCTTAGCTTGTTAAATTATATGGCAAGCAATTTCCGCTTGCTTCTCAAGCCATATTAAATAACACATATGTAGATGATGTCATAACTGGCACAGATAATATAAACGATCTCTACCAGCTCAAAAATGAATTGATTGATATATTCAATTTAGGCAATTTTAAATTACATAAATGGTGCTCTAGCTACCCAACGGTTTTGGAAGATTTACCAGAAAATATAAAGTATTTTGAGCAAATAAATCTTGATACTAGTAATGTTATAAAAACATTGGGTCTGAAGTATGATATTACTTCAGATACCTTCACCTTTGAGGCTCCTCTCTATAATGAGGACAGCCATCATACTAAAAGAACCGTGCTTTCTTTTATAGGGAGATGCTATGATCCATTGGGCCTCATAGCTCCAATTATAGTATTAGCTAAGATGTTTATGCAGGTTCTGTGGTCAATGCCCTTAGGCTGGGACACACCCTTACCGGAAGCTCAGCTTGAGGCATGGCTAAAGTTTCTTGCCAACTTAAAATTAATGGGTAGAGTTGCTTTACCTAGGTTGGTGCATAGTCATGACTGTCACTTGGTAGAGTTAGTCGGTTATGCAGATGCGTCCTTCAAAGCTTTCGGCTGCTGTATTTATGTAAGAGTTTTAAAGTTAAATGGAAATGTAGAGACAAGATTGCTTTGTGCTAAATCAAAAATAGCCCCGTTAACAAAAAGCCTTACAATTCCTCAGCTAGAGCTTAACAGCGCTTTATTACTGGCTCAGTTGGTATCAAGGATTAGTGAAATCCTCAAACCTAGGTTTGCACATACCACATATTTATATAGTGATTCACAAATAGTTTTATGTTGGCTAAAGTCCCAAAAAATAAAAGTAAACACTTATGTTAATAATAGAGTTCAAAAAGTACTTAAGCTTACAAACCATGACCAGTGGTCTTATGTAAAGTCTTGCGACAACCCAGCGGATTTAATTTCTCGCGGTGTAGAGCCACAGAGCTTGCAAAGTAAGCTCCTATGGTGGCATGGGCCCGAATATTTATCTGATAGGGAGTACATGCATCCTAAATTTGATAATAGTACGCTCAGTCATACGTTGCATGATAAAGAAATTATTATTGAACCGGCTCTACCTTGCAATGTAAATCAAGAAGACCGTTCGTTAACATACCTGTTATAAAAATATTCTAGCTTAAATAAGCTTCAAAATGTTATAGCATACATTTACCGGTTTTTCAGGAATTCTTTAAATTCCAGAGATAGAGTCAACTCTGACTCTACTAAGTTAACTCCTAAAGAGTTACAGGATTCGTTGCTAGTAATAATTAAAAATGTGCAAAGGCAACATTTTGCTAAGGAAATTGAAACATTGCTGTCTGGCAAAATTCTTAAGTCAGGCATAGCGGACTTACATCCTTTCGTGGATGAGAACGGTGTTCTTCGCGTGGGCGGCAGGCTGCAAAATGCCGATATTTCGCAAGCCAGGAAGCACCCACCTATTCTTCCAAAGGGGTCATTTTTCACAGCTTTGTTGATAGAAAGAGAGCACTTGCGACTCTTACACTTAGGTGCCAGATCAGTTCTAAGTTCCTTAGCTCAAAAGTATTGGATAATTAGTGGTATTAGGGAAGTGAAGAAGGTAGTGAACAAATGTGTTACATGCCTACGTCTAAAAGCTGAAGCCGCAAGGCAGCTGATGGGTTCGTTACCTGCAGAGAGAATTACTGCTAGTAGAGCTTTCCAGTATACTGGGATAGATTTTTGTGGTCCATTTAGTACAAAGATTGCTAGGATTCGAAAGCCTCTTGTTGCTAAGAGCTATATTGCTCTTTTTGTATGTTTCGCCACGAAGGCGATACACGTAGAGCTGGTTTCGAGCCTTACGACTGAAACCTTTCTAGCAAGTCTTGATCGTTTTATTTCTAGACGTGGCATGCCAACAGTTATTTATTGTGACAATGCCAAGACCTTTAAAGGTGCTGCCAATCAGTTGAAAGAATTGTATAATTTACAGAATTCCCATGAGCATAGAGATACTGTGTATCGATTCTGTGCTAAAAAGTACATTTCATTTAAATTCATACCAAGCTATGCACCTCAATTTGGAGGCCTTTGGGAAGCCGGGGTCAAGAGTGTCAAATTTCATTTAAAGCGGGTGGTTGGAAATCATTGTTTGACCTTTGAGGAATTGAACACTGTGATCATTCAAATAGAAGGTGTCTTGAACTCCAGACCCTTGCTGTCCCTTGACCCAAATGAAGGCAAATATTTGTCACCGGGGCACTTTCTTATTGGTACGGCGATTACAAGTTACCCTGATGTTGATTTATCAGAAGTACCAGTAAATCGCTTAAGAAAATTTTGGGATATTGTTACCAAATTAAAACAGGACTTCTGGAGGTCATGGTCTAATGACTACCTCTGTCAGTTACAAAGCCGTCCCAAATGGAAACATGCCTTGCCAAATTTAAAGGTAGGTGACTTAGTTCTTGTTAAAAATGTTAACACTGCTCCATTATGTTGGCCAATGGGCCGTATTGTTAAAATATTTCCTGGAAAGGATGATAAGGTTAGAGTGGCCGAGGTGAAAATGGGTAATAAGGTTTATGTCAGACCTGTCACTAAGCTGTGTCCGTTACCTCTTGACTGAGGAACAATTGTATCCCTTGATAAAAGTTATCTTTATTAATTATCTTTGTCTACTTAACATAAGGTTAGTTTCTTTTCGCCCGGCCAGTCTGATCATGATCAGACCAGTCTGATCATGGCTTAATAGAATTAATAACCATAGATTATAATTTGTTGCTTGCAACAATTAGATTAAGTTTTTCTTTGTCTATGGCCTTCCGCCGGACATTGTTCTCTCGTTGTTCTGTGCTATAACTGAGCAGTCGATGTAGCAATATCTGTACAATTTAGCTTTCAATAAAAGCAAATCAATTCTATTCGCATTTTGATTTATACAGGACTTATTTTAATCTGTGTTATTTTAAAGTTCTTTATTTCTGTTCCTGAAAGGTTGCATACTTCGGCTCAGAAGGGAATTAAAAGTAATTTCGCACATACCATCATCCCAACTCCTCTGGCAATCTGGACTAGATGGGAATGTTATATGCAATTCCTAGACCAGGCCTTTCAGGCTTCTTCCAAGCCCGCAGTCTCATAATTTAGGGGAAGACCCTGTATGATTTTACCTATGAGACTGAGAGAGCTATGGACAGAAGACAGAAAAGCTGGTAAGGAAATGCTGGTAACTTTTCGAATCCCTAGCCCACCATGTCGGATGGGTAGGGATGCTTGGGACCAAGACAAATCTGTAAACTGTATATTCAAAATGGATTTTAAAGTTGATTTTATGAGATCGTCTGCATGTATTAGAGAATTTTGATATACATAAAAGATATGTTGTAGTATAGTATAGGTTCTCTCTATTTGACCGGCATTTCTCCATCAGGACTTTGATGGTTTGTATATCTTCCGTCGTAGACCTAGCTGTGAAATCGAACTGGATTTCTGTAGTACTCGTTAATAAACTGACCACCTATTACACGTTCCCAGAGTTTGAGAATGTATTTTGTTTCTTATATTAGGAAATACAGAAAATGTATTTAGGGCCTATTCTACTAGTTCTCAATCCTCCCATTTGATGACTAACCTCTGGAACTATTATAGGAATTCTTATTTTGCAGGACCACCCTCAACTACTGGGTTGCTATTGCTGTACAACTTATAAAAAGTTTCAAGTACTCGCCGGTTGCGCGGTGCTGACCACCCGGCACATCCTGACTACGGCCACGTCCACGGAACTCGTCCTCAAAGACCACGGGGTAAGTTACCTCGATCATAAAAACTCATTAATCGTAATTTAATACTCAAGGTAAGTGAATCATTTTGGCATAAGTAATGTATGATGGTAGTAGGTATCAATAGTTGCTAGTAATATATTGTACTCGTATAGCTACGCGTGTGTCAGCCTCCGTAGCCTAGTTGGTAGTGACCCTGCTTACGAAGCTGAAGGTTTCGGGTTCGAATCTCAGAGAGGGCATTTTTGTGCTTTTATTTAAATAAAATAAAATAAAAACTATTTATTGCTAAACAAAACATTCATACATAAATGGAATGGCGGATTCCAAACTAGACTGAGCCTTGATCTTGGAGCCCTGGGGATGTAAAAGGTCTCCATGGTCAAAGAAATTTTACAAACTCAAACTCAAAGTTTAGCTGCTAACAATAATAAATAATAAAAGTTTGCTAACACCGAGTACTTGCACAGACACAACCTCGTAGCCAGGATTATACACCAGCAGCTTGCTCTTCAATACGGCCTTGTGGGCTTCGAAGTGCCGTACTATAAGTACACACCTGCGGCAGTTCTCGAGAATGGTCGTGCCACGCTCTATTGGGATCGATCTATCATCACGGACAGGACTATTGTAGCCAATAAGCCTGATATCGTGCTGATAGATCGATCGCAACTCCGGGCAATGCTCATCGACATCACCATCCCCCATGACGAGAACCTCGTGAAGGCCGAGAAGGACAAAGCCAGTAAATACCTTGACTTGGCTCACGAGGTTACCGACATGTGGGAGGTTGATTCGGCGATCATTGTACCGATAGTTGTTTCTGCGAACGGTCTCATAGCGAAGAGTCTCGATCAACACCTCAAGAGGCTCTCGCTAGGTGGTTGGATCAAGGGTCAGATGCAGAGGGCGGTAATCCTGGACACGGCGCGCATAGTCCGGCGGTTCCTCTCCCTGTAGCCCTAACCACCGGCAGCTTGGGCCCGCTCCGCTGCCGGCGGCCCTCTAGGTTAGGTTTTTTATAATGTGTTTATATGTTTTGTATTGTTTTTGTATGTTGTATTGTATTTTACTTTTATAATCATATTATAAAATGCCTAACCCAGGAAGAAAGATCAATAAAGATAAATAATAACAATAATTTTGGAGGTGTAAAGGCTCTCCAAACGTCAAGAAAATAATAATCATTATCATCAAAGGACTGTTAAGCTAACAGTCTTATAACCTAATTCTAGAAAATGCATAACTAATATGTTTTCAAGTCAATGACATAAAAGAAGACATAACAAACTATGCCAGCCAGTATCTAATCGTAACGCCTCTCCGAGACTGCTGGTAAATCCAAGACAGCTCCTGAGACTGAAGACATGGCCATGGATCCTCATCATTCAAGTAATCGTCAACTTTATAGTAAAGAGTACCTAATCCTTTTTAAGAAGACCATGTTTGATGTGTATTTTGAATGAATTATAGGGCAGTTCCCATGCCTTCTAGGGGTACTTTATTGAAAACAGGTCTAAGTGGTAGAGTAGTGCTGAGTTCATCGTTGACATCAGTAGCAGCGGAGGGGGAGGCCTCAGCTTTGGCAGACCGTTGTAAGGCTGTTTTATTTCAATGTGTGACATTTTCGTACGGGGTGAGATTGAGCGTATGTAGGTGTGGTCACCCTTTATTTTTCTTGGAGTTGCTTTCCGGGCGGGTGCAGTTGCGGCACTTCCAATTGCATTTATTTTCTGCAGACTAATGTCTGCAGAAAAAATCTTTTGAAACTAACCCCTCCATTTGCTCCAAACAATCCAGACCATAGCGAGCGTGACACGTATTTGAACAGTCCAGATAAGTTCGAAGCGGCACTGCACTACATTTCCTGCATAATATAACTAATGGAACCATGATTTAAAATTAACTGAAATCTTTTTTTTTATGCTCTAGGTGATATATATATTTTCATCATCATCATCTTATCAGCTGAAAGATGTCCACAGCTGAACATAGGCGGAGGCCAAATCGGGGGAGCCCAAAGATTGCCACAATGACTGGTCCTGTGCCAACCGCATCCAGCGGACTCCTGCGACCTTCACCAGGTCATCAGTCCACCTTGTGGGGGACCTACCTACGCTGCGCCTTCCGGTACGTGGCCGCCACGCGAGAACCTTTCCGCCCCAACGGCCATCGGTTCTACGTGCAATGTGCCCCGCCCACTGCCACTTCAATTCAGCGAATCGGAGAGCTATATCGGTTACTTCGTCTCATTTCTAATCCGATCTTGCAGAGAGACTCCTAGCATAGCCCTCTCCATTGCCTCTTGCGTGAATTCGAGCCTTCTTATGAGGCCCATTGTAAGCGACCATGTTTCAGTCCCACTTCGACCACAACCGAGGCAGATACGACGATTGACCTCTTTCTCGAAGTTGGACCTACCTAACTGGATAGTTTGTCCTAGGTATATACAGGGTGTAATCGATAAGTGTTTACAGGCCATAATTCCGTACATATGAGAGATATCAGAAAACTTTTTCTAAATAGATGAAGTAATATTAAAAATACTAAATTAAAACGCTTCCATACATTTAGTATGATGAACGGTTACCTATTAAATGTATGGAAGGGTTTGATGTTAATATTTGGAATATTTCAGATTTTATTTCAAAAAAGTTATAAGTGTTATTTTACTCGTTAGGTAACGTACTTTCGATATCAGTTAAAAGTTTTCTGATATCGCTCATATTTATGGAATTATGGCCTGCAAACACTTATCGATTACATCCTGGTAGGTATAAGTAGTCATCTACAACTTGGAGTGTAAATCTCCGATTGTTACGGGAGTTGGTGTTATACGGGAATTTGACATGGTTTTCGTCTTATTTTATTTTAAAGCATTGTTTTAACAATTGAGTCATCAAAGTTTCATTGTAACAGTCTCTCGTTCGTAACCCTTCACTAATCTTAGGTACCCTCAATATACACTCTACTCAATATACTATAATTTGTTAATTTATACTTTTATTTATTTATATTTATTTACAGACCAGAGACAATATGTATGACATTCTTGGAGCGTGGTACGACATTGCACAGTACGCTCCCAACAACAGCGTATACATGACGCCTGCGCGGATCCATTATCATCCTCAAGTAAGTTTTATTACTACAATGGCTTCTTTAATCTGTTTATTTTTCTTTTCATGCTACCTCTATAAAGGAAGTCAAAAATATTGTTCGAGCCATCAGATCTAAAGCCGTCGGATGTGATGATGTGAGTCGTCACATGATAGCCTCAATTCTTGATTGCGCGCTTCCTGTGATCACTCACATCATTAATTTTTCTTTGTTAAATGGCGAATTCCCTGCACTCTGGCGAAATGCATTTGTGATTCCCCTTCCCAAAACGAATAATCCAACCATACTATCTAATTTCAGACCAATCTCAATTCTTCCATTCCTGTCGAAGATCGCTGAAGCTGTGGCCCACAAACAACTCTCTAACTTCGTACACTCCAATAAATTGTTGAGCCCGTTTCAGTCTGGTTTTCGGCCTAGCCATAGTACTTGTACTGCATTAATAAAAGTGACTGAAGATATTAGACGCGGCATGGAGGATCAATTGGTCACAGTACTTGTTTTAATTGATTTCTCCAACGCCTTCAATACTGTTGACCATGACATCCTCCTTGCTCTTTTACAACGCATAAACATATCCTCTTCAGCTCTTGAATGGTTCTCTGCTTACCTTGGGGGCCGGAAGCAAGCAGTCCGAGTTGGCCAGTCTCTTTCGGATTGGTGTGACCTAGCAACTGGCGTACCCCAAGGAGGTATTCTCTCTCCGCTTCTCTTTTCCATTTTTATTAATTTCTTAACTTCGGAGTTTCGCTGTGCATACCATCTGTACGCCGATGATTTACAGCTTTACGGCCAATGTAAAGTAACTGATGTGTTAGGTATCATAGAAGAGTTAAATAAGGACCTCTTACATATTCAGAAATGGTCAGAAAAATTCGGCCTGTTTGTAAATCCCGCCAAGTGTCAGGCTATTGTTGTTGGCAGCTCTCGGCAGCTTGCCAAGTTAGATCTTATTTCGATTAAGCCCGTGCAGTTCAATGGCACCCCCATTCCATTTAGTTCTAGAGTTAAGGACTTGGGTGTGCACTTGGATTCCACTCTGAGCTGGAGGCCGCAAGTTGCCGAGATCAGCCGGAAGGTTACTGGAGCTTTGCATGCGCTTAACAAACTTAGATACTTCTTGCCGGTTAAAACCAAAACATTGTTGGTAAACACCTTGATTTTGCCCATTATCGACTACGGTGACGTGTGTTATCCAGACTTAAATGTAGAACTTCTCAACAAATTGGAACGTCTCCTTAATAACTGTATCCGCTTCATCTTCTGTCTTCGGAAATATGATCATGTGTCCTCATTTCGCACACAGCTCTGCTGGCCCCCTATTCGTCACAGGCGTAATACTCGCATGCTCTGCACCCTTTACTCCATTATCAATGACCCAAATGCCCCTGAATATCTTAAATCTTTCTTTCATTTTTATGGTGTCTCTCGTGACCGTGAGCTTCGCTCAACCGGCAACCTCTCTCTTTCTATCCCAGTTCATCGTACGGGCTTTATGTCCAACTCATTTGCCATTCAGGTGGCCCGCCTTTGGAACGGTTTACCTTTTAATATTAGGAAAGCACCGAGCAAGTATGCTTTTAAAAAATCTGTGCGTGATTTCTTTTCTGGCAGCTCTAAGAATGATTAGGTATCTGTCTGACAAGTCATATGTTATATGTATATAATATGTATTTATGTGTAGGTATATATATTAATATTGTATGTATATATTTATGTATGTATGTCATAGGTATGTAGGTATTAATAGCTTACTAAGTGTTTCCAAATGCACCGCCTACAATCTTTTCTGCTTTGCCTTAAGGTTGACTGGTAGAGAATGCCTCATAGCATTAATAATAATAATAATTATGATGAATTTGCTACGGCGCCCGACACAGGCGGATCCAGTGACGAGAGCGGGCCGCCGCCGCCGCCGCCACGACCACCTGCGCGACGAGGACGGCCACCGCTGCCGGCACGCTTGGGGCCCGCGGGACATCCTGCCCCGCCCACGGCTCCCGCTGCCGGTGGTGTAGTGCGTCGCATGCGATGGACTCAGACGATGAATGAGAATTGCATGCGCGCCTACTACGAGGCTACAGAGGGGGGAACCCGACTGACCGCGTACCGTTCTAGGATTCTGCCTCTGTTTCAGGCCCTTGAACCCGCCATCGCCGTATCGGAGCAACGACTAGCGGATCAGGTGCGGGTCATTCTGCGTTCTAAACGTTTGGATGACTCGACACTTGATCGGCTTCGCCTGCAGGCTCTCTCGACTCGCGCAGCTTCCACCTCGGCGCGGGACCAGCCCGCCATGTCGCCGGATCCGGTGCCGACACCCGACCTGGCACCGGGGGCGCCGCGGGTTGATCTCAGTGCCGATGAGGAGTATTTTGCGAGTCAGAGTGTAAGTACTGCAACTGATGAGCATTTGAGGAGGACTTTGGAAGAGGCGATTATGGAATATCGCTCCACACCCAATTCTAGGCCACGGTTACCACGCTTGCCCATGAATAGACGCAATCTAGCGTTAATGGGAGCCCTAAACGCTTTACTGGAGCCGTACATACGGTCCAGTAAAGATTTGGACGATACGCACTCGATCATGTACTGCGGGGCCATCGCGGCGTGCCGTGTTGCTCGAGTCAAGTTTCCGGACGCTGACCGTGCACCTAGGACCGCCGGGGGTGTCCCCGCATGGCAAGTGCGGATCGAGCGTCGTATCGACTCGTTTAGGACCCTTATTGCAAAGCTGATCTGCTTCAGGGGGGGCAATAACCGCCCCCGAGTAATGCGCTTTGTGAACCAGGCGTTCGCGGGAACGGGCATCATGCCCTGCGACTACATGGCCAACCTCACAGAGCGCATTGACTTTCTGAAGCAGAAAGTTTATGCATGGGCAAGCCGTATCCGCCGCTACAGAGAGCGTGTGGATCGATTTCAACAAAACCGTCTCTTTCAAAGTGACCAAAGGAAGTTATACCGAAGGTGGGAGGAAACCGATCATCATTTGTCCGACGCGCGTCTGCCGGATGCTACTGCCATGACTGATTTCTGGCGTAGCATCTGGTCGGCGCCCGTCGGACACATGGAGGGCGATTGGATGAACGTTGTTGAACGTGAGTGCGAGAGCATCGAACCTATGGAGGCAGTTGCCATCAGCCCCGATGACGTAAGTTGTGCCATCCGACCCGCCCAGAACTGGAAAAGTCCTGGACCGGACGGATTGCACAATTTCTGGATAAAATGGTTTCGGTGCTCGCACTCGCGATTAGCAGCGCAATTCCAACAAGCCCTTGAGCTTGGTTCCCTGCCTCCTTCCTTAACAACAGGTGTAACCTTCCTGCTCTACAAGTCCGGTAGTACCACGGAACCGAAAAACTACCGACCCATCACGTGCTTGCCTACACTCTACAAGCTCCTTACATCCATTTTGAGAGCAAAAATTAACACGCACATTGTTGCGAACAATGTTCTGGCCTCTGCTCAAAATGGATGTAGGGTTGGGTCCCGTGGTACTAAAGAGCTCCTCCTCATCGACATGACCATTTGCCAGCAAGTCCGGCGTAACAAAGGGGCCCTCTCCGCCGCTTGGATTGACTACAAGAAGGCCTATGATTCGGTGCCTCACTCATGGTTGAAGAGGGTCTTGGAGCTGTATAAAATTGATGCAGCTTTAAGATCCTTTCTCGGCGCGTGTATGGGGCAGTGGACCACAGTTCTTCGTCAACCAGGAGGCGGAGATGACCCCTCTGGCCCGCAGAACTTCATAAGGATCGAGCGAGGAATATTCCAGGGTGACAGTCTGAGTCCCTTATGGTTCTGCCTAGCTCTGAATCCCCTCAGCACACTGCTGAAGGATTCAGGACTAGGCTGCCGGCTTCGGAGAGAGGGTGAAGTCATTTCTCACCTTCTGTATATGGATGATCTCAAATTATTTGCACCAAATAGCCAAGACTTGTTGGAGCTACTGCGAACCACAGAAGTTTTCAGTAGTGCCATCAATATGGAGTTTGGTGTCGATAAGTGTGCGGTTATGCATGTGCAGCGGGGGAAAGTAGTAAATTCAACAAATTTACAGCTTTCTGAGACAATGTCGTTCAGATCTATCTCGGAAGCAGAAACCTATAAATACCTTGGTATGTCACAGTCTTTGGGTATTGAAGATATGGGAATTAGACAGGCGGTGAAGGAGCGCTTTTTCAGCCGGCTCACAAAAGTACTTAACAGTCTTTTGTCAGGAGGCAACAAAGTGCGCGCCTTCAACGCCTGGGTAATGCCCATACTCACATACACCTTTGGCGTACTAAGGTGGACTCAGACCGAGCTGGACGCCCTGGATCGAAGGGTCCGTACACTGCTCACCACACATCGAATGCTACACCCGCGCTCATCAGTTATGAGATTGTACATCCCGCGGAGGTGTGGGGGTCGCGGCTTCTTAAATGCCAAAAACCTCCACAACCACGAGGTGTACAATCTTAGAAACTATTTTCTTAACGATGAGTGCGGGATGCATCGAGATGTGGTGGCAGTAGACCGGAACCTCACGCCGCTCTCCTTGGCAAAAGAGAACTGGCGCAAACCTGTGGTACTAAGCACCGAGGACCGCAAGGCGGTATGGAAGAGCAAGGAGCTACACGGGCGGTTCTACAAGGCCCTCACGGGACCTGATGTAGATCTGCTCGCGTCGGTGAACTGGCTACGATTCGGGGACCTCTTCGGAGAAACCGAGGGTTTTGCCTGTGCAATTGCTGACGAGGTTATCATGACGAATAACTACCGGAAATATATCCTGAAGGACGGTACGGTCGACATTTGTCGGGCATGCCGCCGTCCCGGTGAGTCACTCAGGCATATTATTTCCGGTTGTTCTCAGATTGCTAACACCGAGTACTTGCACAGACATAACCTCGTAGCCAGTATTATACACCAGCAGCTTGCTCTTCAATACGGCCTTGTGGACGTCGAAGTGCCATACTACAAGTACACAACTGCACCAGTTCTTGAAAATGGTCGTGCCACGCTCTATTGGGATCGACCTATCATCACGGACAGGACTATTGTAGCCAATAAGCCTGATATCGTGCTGGTAGATCGATCGCAGCGCCGGGCTGTGCTCGTCGACGTCACCATCCCCCATGATGAGAATCTCGTGAAGGCCGAGAAGGACAAGTCCAGTAAGTACCTAGACTTGGCCCACGAGATAACCGCCATGTGGGATGTTGACTCGACGATCATAGTCCCGATAGTCGTTACAGCGAACGGTTTAATAGCGAAGAGTCTCGACCAACATCTTAAGAGTCTCTCGCTAGATGGCTGGGTCAGGGGTCAGATGCAGAAGGCGGTAATCCTGGACACGGCGCGGATAGTCCGTCGGTTCCTCTCTCTGCGACCTTAACCACCGGCAGCTTGGGCCCGCCCCGTTGCCGGCGGCACCCTAGGTTAGGTTTTTATAATGTGTTTATATTTTATATTGTTTTTGTATGTTGTATTGTATTTTACTTTTATAACCATATTATAACAACCTAGCCTAAGAAAATATTGAAATAAAGAGATAATAATAATAATAATAATACTCTTTATTGCACCACAAGAGAAAGATAGTACAAAAACAAACACATTTAACAATTTAGGTAGCAACAGGCGGTCTTATCGCTAAAAAGCGATCTCTTCCAGACAACCTTGCGGTAGTAGGAAAAAGCTGAAAAATAAACTAATAAATTGGTAGTGCTTAACAGTAACAGGAAAATAAATTAGCACACAACTTAAGTAGCAATTGAATACATACATAATAAAATACATAAATATACAAATACAATACATACATATACTATACATACAAAAGAGGTATACAATACAAATACATCTGTACGTTAAATCTAAGGAAATTTAAGGGAGTGACAGATAATGCTGTTTCAACAGGTTTTTAAAAATGTACAGAGATTTGGCACATCTTATCTCTAATGGCAAAGCATTCCATAGCCGAACGGCTCGAAAAGTAAAAGAGCTATTGTAAAATTTAGTAGAAGATGGTGGGAGAGCAAGAATATGATTTTGTGAAGATCTGATGGAAGAAAGGCGACTAAAACGCTCTTTAAGATACAGGGGAGTAGCAGGGATAAAGAGCACACTGTACAAAAGGGAGAGAACATGGGAATCACGACGGAGGCGAATAGGAAGCCACTTGAGCTGGGCACGAAAATGGGAGACATGGTCATACTTGCGCAAGCCAAATATGAACCTGATACAAAGATTTTGAAGCCGCTCAAGTTTATTTAGCTGGTCCTCAGATACATCAAGGTAGCTCGTATCAGCATAATCCAACAGTGGAAGGAGAAGAGATTCAGTTAGCGCAATTTTAGTGGAGATAGGCAAGAAGTTACGCAATCTACGAAGAGCACCCATCGACGCAAACACCTTCCTGCTGACCTCGCTCAGCTGAGGTACCCAGTTCAGATAACAATCCATTATAATACCCAGATTTTTTACCTGGCGAGAGAAAGGGATCTGAACACCGTCGAACATTACGACAGGTAATTGTGAAAAATCAATTCTGGGTACAAGTTTATGACTACCAATGACAATTACCTGAGTCTTTGTTGGGTTCACTTTAAGTCCATAACGTTTGCTCCAGTTTGATATGCGATCCAGATCTGTGTTCAAACAGTGAATAGCCTGAGGTAAATCACTAAGGCTACTTTGCGAGTAAATTTGGAGATCGTCGGCATAAAGGTGATATGATGAGAAAATGTCATTAGTAATAGAATTAATAAAAATAGAAAAAAGGAGTGGAGATAACACACCGCCTTGCGGGACGCCGGCCAGTGTGCTACACCAAGAAGAACGGAAAGAATCCACCTTAATACGTTGCCGACGACCCTCTAAGTAACTATGAAACCAATCAATCACCGCAGGAGATATGTTAATAGAGCGTAATATTCCGAGCAGAATTTGAAAATCAACTGTATTAAAAGCATTGCTGAAATCTAACAAAGAAAGTACAGTAACTTTCCTGTTATCCATGCCAGACCGTATGTCATCAGTGATTTTCACGAGAGCGGTAGTCGTACTATGAGCTGTTCTAAAACCAGACTGAAACGGATTCATAAGGTTGTTCGTATTCAAAAAAGATGTCAGTTGCTGGTGAATAAGGCGCTCAAGGACCTTAGAAAGGAAAGGAAGTATGGAAATCGGTCGATAATCAGAAAAAGAAGAAGGATTAGACTTTTTTGGAAGAGGAATAACATCTGCGTCCTTCCACAGCGTAGGGAAAACGTTAGAGGAAGTTGAATAATTTAGGATATGGGTGATAATAGGAACAAGGAGATCTATGAGAGGGAGAATCATTTTACGACTAACACTGTCGACGCCTACTGCATTGGATGTAATAGATAATACGCTCTTCTTAACATCACTGTCAGTGAATTGAACAAAAGAAAAGGGAGAAAAGTCAGGAGCTGGGATATCAGAAAGAAACTTCAGAGTGGCAGTTTTAACTGACCCCGTAAAAGTGGCTGGAGAAGAGAAATGCTGGTTAAGTTGATCGTAATTAACGTCACCCGTAACTGGGTTCTGTGATGTTTTCCCAACTCCTAAAGACTTCAGAAATTTCCAAACTTTGGAAGGCTCGCCATTTTCAACAGCCGAGTGAATATGACGCCTTTGGGCATCACGGCAGACTGTGCTACACCGGTTTCGCAAAGTATGGTATTTATCTTTATTTTTATCATTGGGTTTATGCTTATATTTGGCTTTGGCAAGGTTTCTTTTGTTTATTAGTGCTTTTATATCCTCGGTGAGCCAGGGGGCAGGAAGATGCTTGACTTTAATTGGGCGAACTGGAGCATGAGTATCGTACAGATGAGATAAGGTGTGGTTAAAAAGGGATATTTTCTCATCTACAGAATTAGCATCATAAACTCTACGCCAATCCAATTTCAATGCATCCTCTTTAAGCTTTTCAACATTCATCCGACTAAAATTGCGCTGTAACAGAATTTTGGGTTTAGCTTTAGGGGGACGGATTTTATAAGATAAGAGTAACAAATGGTGATAGGAAAAGGCATCCGCAGAATATTGTTTGTATTTCGCGACGAGATTAGTTGAAGAGACAAGAGTGAGATCCAGAAGTGATGGAGAACAATTTGGAAAAAAGTGTGTTGGACCTGATGGGAGAATAGAAATGTTGCAAGCGTCTGTAAGCGCCGTAAGAGAATTAGAGCGAGAATCGCATTTAAGGAGACACGTGTTAAAATCACCCATAATGATGTGATGATTATAGGACGGCAAGAGATCTTCCAGAAGGGTTTCAAGAGAGGTGAAATAGTTCACATGAAGAGAGGGCGAGTAAAATACCCCAAGAAGAATTTTAGAGTGAGATAAGCTCAACTCGAGAAACAAATACTCCGCAGCATCTGAGGACGAAGATTGGGATGACATGCTAACTATTGAAAATTGGATATGTGAACGTAAATATATTGCAACGCCACCACCACCTCTACTGGAACGGTCATTCCGAATCAAACAAAAACCAGGAAGAGAGAACGATGTAGAAGGTAGACATGGTTTGAGCCACGATTCGGAAACTAAAATAGCGTCTAGATTTTTTAAGTCGAAATTAATAAGGAAATCAGTATAGTGGGCAGGAATACTTTGGGCATTTAAATGAACTACATTGAAATTATGAGGTACGTCAGAAAGTTGTTCGTCAAGTAAGTCATGAAGGGAGGGAGGGATACTATGAAAACTATCATCACCTGAAGAAACAGAGAGATAACTGTTATCACTGAGATCATCATAATCACTTGTCATCTCACTTACTGCCTATTTTAATATATACGCGTTACGTTATAGTTAATAGAAATAACAATATATAATTATATAAATATAAAATATTTAATAAATATAAATGAACTAAAAACCTTTATCTACACTACCTAACTACCCGCCAGCAGTCTAGACAAAGAAAAAGAAAAGAGTTTAAACACATTACAAATATAGAAAATAAGTAAGGTAAACGAAACGCTCATTTACAACTAGCAACACCGAACTACCCAACTGTCATTGTCAATGTCAATGCCAAGTAAGGCAGGCCAGTGTGCACCTGAGAGAATTAATTACTGTTATTCTGTTTCGAATTACCGACTACATTACTAAAAATACAAGAAATACCTACATTATGGAAGCTAAGGGAAAAATATTTGCTATATTACACAACCAGATTCAAAAGAAACGCAAGTTAACACGAAACAAACTTATAAAGGTAGAAATATGAAAAACTAAAACCTATGAACTGCAGCCTGCCTCCTCGTTCTTCCCTGCTGATTGCCCCCGACCTGCTGGGTCGCAGGCACCGCGGTTACCCCATCAGTTTCTGCCGCAGCTCCGGCCGGCAGCTCCATTTGAAGTCTGTCGAGGTCGGCACGGGAAATCACGCAGCTGCGTTCACCATCCTTCCCCAGAACAAATATGCTGCCATTTCGCGTGTAACAATTACGCACGCCAAAGTGCTGTCTGGCAGCCATAAATAGATCATGCCGGGGCTTAGTCAAGAACTCCGATATGATAACCCCGGACCCTTTTAAACCTGATTTAGCAAGCCAGACAGCATCTCGGACTGAAGTTTCTCTGAACTCCACTAAAATGCACCTAGTTAAGTTACTACGAGGGCGGCCCATGCGATGAGTTCGTGCTATACCAGTGATAGTAATATCTCTCTTCAAATGGGACTTCATTATATCAAGTACACGAACAGAAGTGTCTTCGTCTGCAGCCTCGGGTATACCATGAAGCAGCAATATATTACGCCGTGTCCGCATCTCCTGGCTATCCATCTGTCGGGCAAGGAGCTCTACTTGCCGCTGCAGGGTTTCCACCGACTTGAGCATGAAGTCCCGGAAACAGTTGAAGTCGGCAGCCAAAGATGTGACTGTAGGATTGATTGGAGCGGCTTTCTCAATACGCCCCTGGAAGTCAGCCATCTGCTTCCTGAAGAGCTCGGTCATCTCCTCCATAGACCTTTTCACTTGCTCCATTGTGTGTTGTGTCAGTGAAGTGTATATATTTAAGGTTATTTTCAATGTGCCTCTTAAATTGTTTGAACTAACTGCTGGTAGGTATCACAATTAATTAAACATAAGTTTAATTTTAAAATTGGATTTAAATATATAATATTTTAATTTTAAATAAAATAAAGCTTAAGATGGTGTGTCAGTACTTTTCTTAGCCTACCCTCATTAAGTTCGCCTTTTGTACATTAAGCTGTTCTTTTGTGCAATAAAGTCTAAATAAATAAATAAATGGCATACAAGCATATGTTTCTGATGGCTGCAGCTACCGTAACTTATGTTTTATTTATTGGCAAGTCAAGCATTAACCTCTTGCATTGGATCTCACCCTTAACTTTGCTCGGAGCGGACGTGTGAGAATTTATTGAAAATGAAGTTTGCTAAGGAGGTACCTCGTTTTACCAGTGCTACTTTCCATAAGACCTTGATTTGATTACTTTGTATCGGACTTCTCCCTTGTGCAATTGTCGTCGGCGCCGGGATCAAAGTTGGGAGCCCCGCGTCGCAGCCAAGTTGACAACCGCGGAGCCCCGGCGCGTTAAGGTGGACCAAACGAGCGAATGCTAATTCTGTCCCTCACTCTACGAAATCAAAGAATTTCGACGAATCGCGTTTTGTGTAACGAACGAATTTCTAAGAGTGGGGGATAGAACTACTTTGCGGATCCACGATGCACACTAAGCGGTCTTGGTGCAGTAGATCTTAATTAAGCGTTATTGTTATTGTAGTATGAGTCAATGTCTATAATCAATATGCTATGCATAGTTTGCGACTAATGCCTTGATATATCATCGTCCCATTTCAAGGCATTTTATTCTGTATTGAAGAAGACATGGTTTTGTTCATTCTGCACGTCGATGAACACCCCTCGTAGGAGAAACGATGCCACCTCAGTCGCGGCGGCGGCATCGTTTGTCTTGCGATGTATCGCTGAATGATTCCAGGCATCCTGAGGGGGATCGGACTGCATGCGCGATAGGGATCGAGGCCAGCATTTTATCAACGCTCCCGATTTTTTTTAACTACCTGATAATAGCGGCGGTCAGTCATCAACTCATCAGAATTATAAAGTGACACAGCTTCAGGCTCAGTTTTCAGCTATTCATTCCATTCAATCGGAAATACACCAAGTTAGGAATGATATTTCGAAGTTTAATACGAAAGTCGAGGAATCGTCTCATATCTGACTTAAGAAAAAACGATCAGTAGGTGCGCAGGTATCCAAATTAACGGGATCCCAGAGACTAGAGGTGGAAATTTGCAGGTCTTGTTGAAATCCATAGCATAACGTTATATCCACTGAATGTTAGCACCGACATCGACTTTTTGAAGTTGCTGTCAAGAATGACTTCGACAATAACAAATCGAAATCTATTATACTTAGTGAAATTTCTGGCCCGTTACAAAAAAACTGTACGCGTGAATTAAAAAATCTTAAGGTGTCTGATTTGGGCTTCTGTTATAGCAAGAATCTTATATAAAGGTGCGACCTAATGGATAATCAACAAGAATAGCCACATCAACATATTGTGTACGTAACACCTGACATTTATATGACACATGACTACGATTCGGTACCGTCATCGTTTTTGAGCAGCGGTCGGAGGTCATGCGGCAAAAACGTTATGGATACGATGCGTCACTGCGGTTCCATACTGTCACCGTCCTATGTTCCAAAAAATGACATGAAAAATGACCGCACCTATGTTCAAAAAATGTTTCCCACGCGCTGCTTTAAATACGCATCGATGCAGCGTTCAAAATCATTTGATTGTAGGTACCTATGTGGATAATTAACGAGAAAAGCTAACGAAATGTGTACGTGACACCTGACATTTATGACACAGACATGACTGCGATTCCGTGCCGATACCGTTTTTAAAACAGCGGTCTGGGGGGCATGCGGCAAAAACGTCACGGATACTATGCGTCACTGCGATTCCTTACCGTCGCCGTTATTTGAGCATCGGTGCGGTCGCACCTTAAGTATGACTGACCACCTTTCTAGCTTTAATAAACATTTACTGAAACAAGCCCAGATAAAAACGATACCTCCTACGTATACCGGTACAAGTGCAAAATCACCATTTTCCAGGAGAGCTGTTAAAAGGTACAAAGCTCTATAACTAGCTCATACAATGAAATAATTTCATACTATTTTCAAGCGTTTATAACAAATACATTTTAATAAAATCTACATATTTACTTTTTTGAAATAATTAGTAGTTTTTGAAAAAATGGTAGTTATGCCGGTATACGTGAAATTTACGAGTTCTTGTTTTTGATGAACTGAGACAACAACCGTAATATGTAGTATACTATGACTCGATGAATACAGATATATTTTTATTACCTTTGATGTATGTTTTGTGAAATGTCGTAAATAAAAGACCTCGTGCTTCCTGCTTTTACGTTCTCTAAAAACGAACTACAGTAAATAAGTAAAATAAGTTACAGGAAGTGGCGAACCAGCTTGAAACGTTAGAACCGCCACGAGTTAAGAGACGTCTCGTGAACGGATTGGGGACAGTCATTAAACATATCAGCGGTAAATTAGATCAATCGGATGACATTAAATTAAATACATATAATAATAACTAGGCTTAGGACTTTTGGATGATTGCCATGGTGGTTGGATCCAGAAAGTCTCCACATGTTAAAATTTAGAAGACAAAATCTAAGTTCTTTACTTGTATGTATCCATATAATTAATTCCGCTCGTACCAATGAGTTTCTCCAAACGTATGTTCGAAATATCATTTGATATTTCGACGGCCCCTACGTAAGTTGTCGTAAGTTGAAAATGGCAAGTTTACAGGAGAGCACTTTTAAGTTTTAAATGTGTATGGTGGTCACATAGTTCAACGGATTGCTTTGAAAATTGGCATAAACATTAATAAAGATACTGTCTTTATAGTGATATAATTACTTTTTTGATATATTTCATATTTTTGCCGGAATTGCAATTGCGGAGAAAATAATCTAAAAATTGTGGTATGTATTACTAACTTCACTTTACGCTGGTGGTCATAAATGGTCTTTGATCGTAAGTTATACATACTTTTTTTTTTTTTTTTTTTACCACGTCGGTGGCAAACAAGCATACGGCCCGCCTGATGGAAAGCAGTCACCGTAGCCTATGGGCGCCTGCAACCTCAGGGTGTCACATGCGCGTTGCCGACCCAATAAAAATAACGTTGGCACAACAAAGTGGCTCCACTCCACCTGATCGTAAGTGAAAAGTAGAGCCCAAATCGCGGCGGCAACGAACAGGAGACAATCAGTAACCTGTTAGTTGCCACAAACGTTGAATACTACGAGATACGTCGGAATTATGCATGTAAGTTTTGTCGTATCTGTTATTAACTACATTATTTTGCGGAAACGTTATAAAAACTTTTTGTTAGTTACTATATTATGCCATTTAACAAACAATTTAATACGAATTTTATGGAGCCCTGTTGGAATATTTTCGGAAAATTAAGCAGGTGAATCGTTTTTTGTGTGTTTTA
Organism: Thaumatotibia leucotreta; assembly: GCA_025490895.1. Lineage (NCBI taxonomy): Eukaryota > Metazoa > Arthropoda > Insecta > Lepidoptera > Tortricidae > Thaumatotibia > Thaumatotibia leucotreta. The sequence goes on from JALPQI010004192.1 coordinate 37,695, forward strand.
TTATGAAAAATAGGTCAGGTACAGTATTTTTGTACATTTTCTGGAAAATTTCGTGTTGAATGAAGACGAGATTATGTAGTTGAGTTTGATGTAGCTTCATTGTTTGCGAGTACCTACTGGAAACTATAAGGGTGTATCAACTTTTTTCTGTATGTTATTGCCATGGTTACGGTCGCCTGAGTCACGCTGGTTTTATGCAAGATTATGCTATTTGAACTATGGAAACATGCATTATTCTGGTCTTGGTAAGTCCGTTCCTTAATGAGTCACCTACAAACATGTACTACATGCATGTTTGCATGATTTAAGTTTCATAATTTTGCATAAAACCAGCGTGACTCAGGCAACCGTAACCATGACAATAACAGACAGAAAAAAGTTGATTCACCCATAAAACTAACTAAAGATATTGTAGCTCGTATCGACCTACCTATGTGCACATGAAATTCATCGAACATTTCCTGAATAGTTGCTATTTCGTTTAGCGAGGGTAGTATTATTCGTAGATTGAAGCAAAGAGTTCTGTTATAATGTTGTAGTTCTGGTACTGGTCAATATTTTCATGGATCGAGATGCTGGTTACGAAATGTGGATGACGTTTTTGCTATAATTCCTGATAGAGTTGTTGATGTGTTACTTACCGATCTTTATAATTGCATCCCAGAATAAATTCCACATTTAAGAGATAGGTGGATGGCACATTTCGTTTTCTTGATGGGTTAGTAATGTTAGGTCAGAATGATCATTTGTCACAAAAAGTCTATAGAAAAGCTACCTGCTAACTGGCTTATACCATTATCTTGCAAACCTTTTCTCGCGGTTCTTTGATTCACAATACATGCGAAATGAGTTTATATCGTTTATTCACATCACGTCATTCGCCTATTTCAGTTCACTGCTGGACACAGGTATCTCCAATTACCTCCTGTTATCTAAATTATTACTAATATTGCAACATGTCAGACGAGACGAGACGTTGGAGAGCTTGGAGAGGAATAGATATGGTTGGTGACAAAGTCAGCGTACAACGAGCTCAGGGACGTTTCGAAATCACCACACAGTAGAGAGGGCACCAGTATTCTTGCCTCATATTAAAGAAGTCACAAACGAAATTGGACGCCCATTACGCCGGAGGTTTAGCATTAAGACCATTTTGCGTCCTCATACCAATATGAGTATTTCTTGGAGAGCATACCAAAGGACGGGAATTCACTTGGCAGCTCGGGTGTTTATGAGATACTGTACTACTTTGGTAAGGAACGACGTAATGAGTCTAGACTCGGATCAAATATGGAGTGTCAAGGAAAGGGAGATAGACAACTCGGCTGTGGTACGATACAGGCGTTGCATTTCTTAAACGCTTTGATAAAGCGAGGATGCTGGTACGGTAAAGATGCTACCGGCCACGGAAGATATACAGAGCGATTAAGATTAATTTCAATCGGGATGGGGGCTGGACAGAGCCGAAGGGATGGAAGCCGGTAATCTCCAAGCTAAAAATGATTGTTTTGTGCACACAGTGACTTTGTGTGCTTATCATTTGGTACGTTGTGTTCGGTGACACAAACCTGCAGTCGGACATGATATCAGTGCCGGCGCAAGACCACCATTTACCAAGTTTAACCGTTTAATTATAATTTTGTACACTTAGTACATAAAAACAGTCTGTCATTCAGCATTAGAAACGTAATTTTGAAATTATAATCATAGACATGGCAGATTAATGACTCCTCTCACGGTGCAAAGCCATAAAAAAAATCAGTTAACAAAAATGCCTTCAACTTCAACTATATCATATGAGATCAATATTAAGTGTTTTTCAACGTAATTATAATCTTAAAGAACAGTCACATTGCTTTCATGATTAGATACTGCAGCTGTTGGCGATTTCATTTAGTCATCAGTCAAATCGGCGATCTGCAGACGATGATTTCACTGATGTCTGATGACTAAATACTCGTAACTGAACCCACCTACTGCTGCAATATTTAATAATGAATGTGATATTAGTGATAGTGTCTTCGACACTATCACATAAAATGCTATTTTATAACAATGAATTCTGCATTTCTTTATCGTTTGGTTCAAAAGGAAGCGGCGAACCTGTATAATGAGCAGAAATTATTGAAATACGATAACATTTTAATTGTAAAGTGTAGTAACTCTGTATTTGATCCGGCGCATACTATCTTAAATATCACTTACAATAGAAATTTAAAAACAATTTCCGACGAAAAATGTCTCAAGTACACATACAACACAAAAAAATAAATAAAATCCAACGTAAATAGTAGTATGTTAAACTTAAGACAAAACACCGATCTTAAACTCCGAAGTAAGTTGTGGTAAGTAGTAACATACAACAGGTAACATTCACCGGTATTATTAAAAAAAATCAAAATCGATACTAATTAATTCGCACCTGATTTCTGAGTGAAATGCAACATATTGCCAACTTTGCTTAGTGGTTTTAAATCATTTTTATTTCTGGAGCGTCTTTTATTTCATCTCGGACCACTTTTTTTTTTAACTCCAACGGCCGTTTCGAAAATTAAGTTTGGTCTTGCAGGTAGTTTGAGTTTGTTCCCGATGCAGTGTCTTACTTTTTTCGAATAAAATGTATCATTTATACATTTTTGTCTCATGTTTTTGGTAAAAAATGGTCACTTACGAAAAACCTCTGCTCCACGGCGTATAAGATCGTAACTGGCACTTACGCTGCGCGAGCGCGAGTGGCCGCCCCGTATTAACTGTCGTAAGTACACTTACTACAGTATACGACGGTGCTTTTTTAAGATACGATAGTTTTCGGGTGTCAAAAACCTATTTGTAATACGTTTTTTTTAATTTTTTCTTCGTGGAATGGAAACATTGCTAAAAGATATGATGTTTTATGAAATAAAATAAAAATCCCAAATTTCAAGTTACGACAACTTACGTAGGGGCCGTCAATTTGCCATTCACTTTTCTGTGAAGGAAAACATCGCGAGGAAAGCATCTACGAAGAAATTCGAGGTTGTATGTGAAGTTCCAAATCCTCATTAGGCCAAACTAACATCGTTGACGCGCTGCAGAAACGCGGCAACCCCAATAGTGCCCTGAATCCATTATTATTTTGGACTCGCAGAGCATTGTACGATTTTTGGCTATCCTTAACCCATACGCTACCGTACATAAACGTACAGTAAGCTTTAATAACATTTATAGTACATTGTTATAGAGGCTGGAAAGTAAGCAATCAGATGAATAAGTTTGTTTGAAGGCCGACCCTTGGGGAGGCCTTCGATAGTACGAGTTCATCTATTGCACTTTTAGCCGAGGCTAAACATTGTGCTTTTCACGACAACTGTGAGGAAATAAAACTATAATTAATATATAATTTAATAGGTAATTATTAAAAATTAGTCACAATTTTATGTGGCTGAACGTCATGATCCTGAACCACAAAAAAAAAACAAGCAGTCCGAGAAAATTTCTCTGAAATAATTTTCAAAACGTCGTATCTACCTATGAAATCCGTGATTAGATATGACCTTTTAGTTTTCGTTCAACATTGTTGTACTGTTCGTGACGTTCATAGATGTACAGCTGTCACAATTTGAAAGCCATACAATCACCACATTTACGAACAGTGCCATGAAAAAGAAATTACCTACCTACATTTCGATTTACTAAAATAGCTTTGCAGGTTTTCAACCTATTGAAATTAAACAGGAAGTCCGTAAGGATTCATTCACGTACATGGAGGCAGAATTCCCGAAGTTTAACCACCTTTATATGTCTATATATTTATATGTCCTTTATATGTTTATATGTCCTAATTATGTCTGTGGCCCTTCGTTACCGTCCCTCCAACCCCGAGGGCTTCAGCCTTCAAGAATGCGGAATTCCCCAATACGCTTATCGTTATGAAGAGGTATACCAAAGTACGAGTAGGTAACAACAATTTCATTTTCTGCGGTTATCTGTGTGTAACTAGTAGGTATAGTAGCGCGTAGGTATGTAACAGTATGGTGTTTTTGTTAAAGTGGAAGTACTAGTACCCGACGCTGTACCAATACTCGTCATTATAGCTTGAGTTGCCATCGATAAGATAAAATCAACTATTAGGGCATTTAAACGATGATTAATGTATGTTTACCTTTAATGCTTCATATCCCAACTTTGAAATAATTAGCTTATATCTTTATTTGCATAATTTTAAGGGAGGTGACGTTTATTAGGCTTGAGTGTTAATATTTCCAATGTCCCAATATGTGACATTGAAACATGTACTGAAGTGCCATCTATTGGGACTGCCAGCAAAAGCACCTGACGCTTACTCATACAATGGAGTTGACTTAGAAAATTTGCAATTTTCCAGAAATTTTGATATTATCACCCTATAAAATAAATACTATTTAACAAAACTAGCAAACTCCTTTCCCAAAACACATGACAATACTTTATGTAGATTTATATATGAGCATAATATCTTATTCAAATAAATATTCTCTGTTGACATGTTGCGCTCTAGTACTTCCACCGTACATTATGTTTGTTGAAAAGGTTGTTTTGATTTCACGAAATTGACACTGCGGTATAGCCTAACTTATTCAAAGACATTATTCAGTGTAATTGATAGTGTAGTATCATATAGTTGCATACCTATTGTAACTTAGTTATAAAATAACTAAACATAAGTAATTAAGAAATAAACTTTGCTTCTCGTTATAGCTTGATGTAATCTCCAAACTGGAGTTCGAGGCCAAAGAAACTACGACAGATGCGTTACTGTCAAATCTGTCTAAGTCTCCTATGTCATTGTCAAATAAAGTTTTCAGGTTTCACCAAACTTTTCCTCATTTTATTAATTTATTTAAAAAAAATTCTAATAAAAACATTACATATTACCCCTGTAATATTTGTACACCTTTTTGTTAAATATGGCTGTCACAACTAGGATTTCCTTAAAAACAAGTAAATACCTACAAACTTTTCTTTTCTCTAAACTAACATTGATATGACAATTTTTTTTGTCCTCCTCCTCCTCCTCCTTAAGTCGGCCCCTCACTGATGAGGATCGTGGCCATGATGTAGTCGCTGAAGAAGGCCTCTCCATCTACTGCGTTCTTGAGCTTGATGAAGGGCCAGAGATATCGGCATCTGTAGTTCCTCGGACACCTGGTCGGACCATCTTCTGGGACTACGTCCTCTTGGTCGATTGCCATCCACATTGCCAGTTATTAATAACTTTTCTAAGTTATCGGTGCCTCGGCGCGCTATATGTCCGAAGTACTGCAATATTCTTTGGAGGCATATTGTTGAGAGGCGCGGCTGCTTGTTCAGCTTAAGCTCTGCCAAGATCGACATATTGGTGCGGCGCGCTGTCCAGGGGATGCGGAGCATTCTTCGCCAGCACCACATCTCAAACGCGTCGATCCTTTTTCTGTCCGCCGCTTTCAGAGTCCAGCCTTCGCATCCGTAGAAGAATATCGGAAAGACTAGCGTGCGGGTAATGTATATTTTAGTTTCCCTTTTGATGTTACGGTCTTTCCAAATTTTGTTTAGAAATTTTGTTTTGTTTTTTTTTGTAAAGAACTTAAAAAAAATGATAGGAGCCTACGTTTCAAAGGCTATTTTGAAAAGAAGTAGAATACACAAAATTAACGAGTCAAGAAAAATAACAACAGATTGAAGAAATCAAAAAATAAAAACATAACAAGGCAGAAATCACCACAGAGCAACAGAAAGCATTCGAGCACTCAGAACAGACGTCAGTTGTGGAATTACAGTGACAAGTCTATGTAAAAGCACGCTACACAATATTATTCTGTAATTAGCTAAACATAGGCAGAAATAGGGATTTAATAATCCATGTGTAGTTAAATTGTTGTACCAAATGTTATTAACACCTGTGGCATGCAAGAACATGCAAATACAAGCGCGATACCAACTTTGTTACTAATAATTGCGGATAGTTATTTTTTTATTACAATATCTGATATCTACGTGAAAATAAGTAAATAATAATTATTATTTATATAAATTATACAATTATAATTACTAATAACTAAGTTATCTCAACGTCTGTTTTTAGAAAATAAGGATTTACTATTGTAAGAACATTTTATTGTTGCGGCAACATTTTCGCAGTTTTTTTGGCCTTGAACTCCAGTTTGGAGTATAGTAACAGATAAAATATACCTAGTTACATATGTTAATTGTTGTCAATCGTATTCTTAATAATATTTTTCGTATGTTTAAATCTGTAGGCCATTTAACATTTTGGATATTTTAAATTGTCTTATCGCTTACTACACTCGCGGTCAATGAATACGGATCAGGTGGATTTTTTCATAGAAAATATTGGAAACATGCTAATTACAAATATTTAAAATAAATATTTATTATACAAGTGGAACCGTTTATAACCCTTAATTTCCCTGAAGTTTTCACCCGATCCGAAAAACACGGAACTTTATCGTCAGATGACTCCGTAGATATAAAATAAAAATAGCAACTCATGATTTAAAAACTCGTATTACCATACATTTTAGGTGGTTTTCTTAAACGGTCTACATTTTTGTCTCTACAAACCGACCTAACGACAATTTTATTTTTTTAATGGATTTATTTATAAATGTAAGGAAATTCCAATACAACCTGATTTAAAAATAAATTTTACCGACACTATAAATATTCGAAAAAGTATTTGAAATCTCCATGTTTGCATTATATTCTATGAAAAAACCACCTGACCCGTATTCATTGACGGCGAGTGTATATACTTTTCCCAATTATTCTCTTACGAGTATATTCATCTGCAAGAATCGGGCAAACGCCCGTCATTTTGAAAACATAACCCTGTTCCGTAAGGTAGAGACTTCCTTCATTACATCTTATGATGTTAACATATTTTATTAATTTAAGATATTTTTTATTTATTTAAGATATTTTTTTATAATACGAACACAAAGTATCTATTTAAATATTTATAACACGGGTTACTCACGTAATTTAAGTCGATAATTGTCGATAATTGAGTCTCACGTTAGTTATAATTCTAAAATTACAAAGTATCTATTTAGAAGCTTCCAACTATATCTTAGATACTTGTGCACACCATAATTGTTCGAAACGTCGTTACAACGTTAGTTAAAATATGCGATATAATTCGTTTAAATCGTTTTATTTCATGAATAACTATCGCGGTAACCGGTACGGTACTACACACTCATTAGATCAAAATTTATTTGTCATAAATTCACAATTAGGGTACATAAAAGTAAGAAGGAGTTGGGATCTCCTAAATTGATACTTTGTGATAGTGTTATTAAAAAAATATCTTATTAAATAAAATATGTTAACATCATAAGATAAAGAAGTCTCTACTGTACGGAAGAGGGTTATTTTTTCGAAATGACGGGCGTTTATCCCATCCTTGTTCATCTGTCTTGTAAAACGCAGGTTCCTTGGGCACAAGTCATGATGACTTATGATGATGAAAGTGGTGGAATAAAATATCGATAAACACATTTTTTTCGGTATTCTGCTGTAATATTAGTGTGGGCTATCGTTGAATAGACCTTTCAAAAAGAATAAGGGTCCTAAAATTAATTTTGTTTTTAATCAATATTTTCGGAGACAACCTCTTCACTCTCTTCAGTTTATTAAAAAATATCCCTCTAACGTTTGATCCGCTGGTCCAAAAATATGAAAAAAAATCATCAGTATCGGGCTTATCTTAGAATACTTTGAAATAAAACTATTTTGAACATAATCAGCACAGCCCCTTTCGATTAACTACGGAACCGTACACTGAGCATGGCTCGACATGCTCTCGGCCGATTTTTGATTATCATGTCTCTCCTTAAAATAAAACCCATAAATTCTAAATATTTTATGTAATAAAAACCATATCTGATAGCTAGAAACTGAAATTCACGGACACGTTGAAGCTTTATGTAATCTTGTTCCAGTACCTAATGCCTGAAAACGTGAACGCGTCGCACCCGATACCCGGCGTCTTCGACCTGGCTCTGTGGGCGAGCACCATTCCATTTTTCCGAAACGGTGATGTTGAAACATTCGTTTGCAACAGAGCTGGATCATACTGGTAATTATCAGGACCAGTAATTTACATTCCTTACTCGTCAATCAATCAATCATGTGTTGTTACCAGGGATCGGATAACGGTTTTTTCGCCATACAAAAGAACGGTTCGAATTTCGTTATTTTTCGTTCTTCGGTAATTTTTTATTCTTTAGGTGAAGTAAGTCATTTTCTTAGAAAGTCACTTTCAGGGTAGGTCATGTTCGGAAGATGTTACTTTCTGAGTACGCCACTTTCTGAGAGCCTCACCTTCGGTGTACGCCTGTTTCTGAATTAGTCACATTCGTACTTAGTCACTTTTTACATAGCTATACAAAACTTAAACAATAATATAAAATTACATCTAATTGCAAAAAAAAGCTTTGCTTTTTTAATGCCAATCGATCCCATAGCTGTCCAGTATCCATACCTTCTCAGAGGCCTACTTGCGGAAATGTACAGAACAGCCACAAATGCAAAAAGTGACGAAGTCAGAATGTGACAAACTCAGAAAGTGACTAAGTACGAACGAAATAAATTCAGAAAGTGACGTACTCCGAAGGTGACGCGCTCAGAACGTGACGTACACAGAAAGTGACATCTTTAGAACATGACCTATCCCGAAAGTGACTTTCTAAGAAAATCACCTACTCCGCCTTAAGGATTTTTTTTGTTATGGGTGTAATTCAAAAATACGATTTTGTTAATGACATAAAATATTGAGGAATACATAAAGAGTATAAAATATTTTTAAATATTGGGCTATTTCGAGGTTTTTCTAAAAAACCGGTTCCGATCCCTGGTTGTTACGATTGAGGTAAGTAAATTATTGCATGTACTTAGATAAATATGTAACTACTTGATTAGTAAAATGTTGATGAAATTACCTGTTTTTTTATGGAGAGATACAGTCACACTTTATTGAGTGGTATTGTTAATTGTTACCATTCCACCGCCCATCCAGCGCCACCCGATTCGCGGAATACCTACATAAACCGCGCACAATCGGTAGTCAAAGTATGATTCCATTGTACTGCAAGTCGCAACCGATGCGTATACAAGCGTGCCTCAATTCACGTCCATTGGCTCCATAGGGTGACGATCTAGATTATTTGACACCTGGACATATTCTGGTCGGCGAACCCTTGATTCCTATACCAGATCGCAGTAATGATATGAATTCTATATATAGATTTGTTTGTCATCAAACAAGCTTATCGAGATGGCAGTTCACACAACGTATGGTACGAATTTTTTGGGTTAAATGGCAGAGCGAATGTCTTTCTAGTTTACAAATGCGTCCAAAATAGAATACACCTCAGAAAGATTAAGAACTTGGAAAATTTGTATTGATAAAAGATGCTAGATTTCCGCCAGCAAACTGGAGAGTAGGTAGAGTACTCAAGAAGTACCCTGGCACTGATGGATTGACTCGTATGTATGACATTCGCACAGCTTTCGGGATTACACAACGACCGATCACCAAGCTGTGCAGACTTCCCAATTAATAATCAAGGAATACTTTCTTGGCGGAGGATGTTGTGATTTTAAATTGCCGCATAATTTTCTATCTACCTACATCATTGAGTTGCCAAAGTGGCCGCTAGGTGGAATTTTTTAAATTCAAAACTTGTTAAAGGTGTGTTACATGAAAACAATGGAGTCTTGAAGCTTTCAAGAGGAAGCCAGTAACCAACCGGGATACAGTGAGAACAAGTGCATAGTGAAGTGAAGTGAAGTGAAGTAATAGTAAAATGATATATTTTTTTTTTATACCACGTCGGTGGCAAACAAGCATACGGCCCGCCTGATGGAAAGCAGTCACCGTAGCCTATGGGCGCTTGCAACCCCAGGGGTGTCACATGCGCGTTGCCGACCCAATAAGAACTTGTACACTCCTCTTTTGAAGAACCCCATACTGTAGTCCAACGGGAAAACCTCGGCAGGGAGCTCATTCCACAGACGGACCGTCCGCGGGAGGAAGTTCCTCTGAAACCGCACGGTGCGCGACCATTTAGGTTGCAAGGTGTGAGGATGAGCGCCCAGTCGGTGGCGAGCGGTGCGATGATGAAAAGTGGACGTTGGCATCATGTCGAACAGTTCTTCAGAGCACAACCCATTGTACAGACGATAGAACACACATAAGGAGGCGAAGTCTCTCCTTAGACTTAAGGGTTCAATACCGCCTGTGAGTCTGGGATCGTCGACTATTCGGACAGCTCGTCTCTGAACCGAGTCAAAGGGTGCAAGCTGGTATACAGGTGCTCCTGCCCAGAGGTGACAGCAATACTCCATATGGGGTCTGACTTGCGACTTATATAACAGAAGTCTTTGCCCCGGAGTAAAGTATCCCCTCGCTTTATTGAGCACCCCGAGCTTTTTGGATGCCAGCGTAGCTTTTCCCTCTAGGTGACATCGGAATTGGACGTCGTTGGAAATGTCGACTCCGAGGATCCCAATACTCCCTGACATGGTAAGAGCTGTGTCTTGGAACTTTGGAGCCACAGTAAATGGGGTTTTCTTAGCGGTAAACGCGCAAACTTGTGTCTTTGTGGGGTTGAACCTGACTAGGTTATCCCGACCCCATAACGAGACTCTAGATAAAGTGTTCTCGATGTCAGACACAAGTTTTCCGCGACTTTCCAGTACCACAGAGCGAGGGATATTAGCACGGCCTGTGTAAAAAGTATCCCCAGTACTGTCATCCGCATAGCAATGGAGGTCGCCGATAGACAACATGTCATTGATATGCAGAAGGAACAGCGTTGGGGATAGCACAGAGCCTTGCGGGACGCCAGCGTTTATGTCCATGCTATCAGAGCAGCTACCGTCTACTACGGCACGAATGCGTCTGCCGGACAAAAAGCTAGCAATCCATGTGCATAATCCCTCGGGCAGTCCATAAGATGGCAACTTCGACAAAAGGCCCCTATGCCAGACCCGATCGAACGCCTTCGCTATATCTAGGCTGACTGCCAAAGCCTCGCCTTGACTCTCAATGGCTGATGCCCAGCGGTGAGTGAGGTACACTAGAAGATCACCGGTAGAGCGACCGTGGCGAAAGCCATACTGGCGGTCGCTTATAAGATCGTGTTCTTCTAGGTAACCAAGGAGCTTAGCGTTAACTATACGCTCCATGACCTTAGAGAGAAGGGAGGTGATAGCGATAGGCCTATAATTCGATGGATCCGATCTGTCACCCTTTTTTGGAACAGGGTGCACAAGGGCCGTCTTCCACGAAGATGGAACTTCCCGTTTGATACTGGAAAGAGCGAAGAGACGCGTTAACACAGGACACAACTCAGGAGCACAACGTTTAAGCACCACTGCAGGTATGCCGTCTGGCCCGCTCGACTTGTGAACGTTTAACGACAGCAACTCCCGCCGAACATCTTTCTGGGAGATGCGAATTTCTGGCATAGAGTGTGCGCACCGCGGGATGGTAGGCGGTATAATGCTGCCGTCATCGCTCACAGTCGAGTTCGAGGCAAAAAGAGCACCTAGAAGATCGGCTTTCTCTTTTGCACTATGGACCAGATTACCGTCAGCATTTCGCAGTGGTGGCAGGGACGACCGACAAAAGTTTCCCTCGGCAGCTTTGGCAAGTGACCAGAAGGCCCTACTCCCGGAAGGGTGGCCTGCAAGCTTCTCGCCAAATCTGCCGACAAAATCAAATTTTGCTCTGGCAACAGCTCTTTTGCAGGACCTCGAGGCAGCATTCAGTCTGCGTTTCGCATCAGAGACGTTCGGATCCTTATCAGTTACGGCCTTGGTCCAAGCCCTGTAAGCAGCCTGCTTTTGAACCGCAGCTTCTTTACAGGGCCGGTTAAACCAAGGTCGCTTCTTTGCTCCTGTAGCGATTAGTGAGTTGGGAATGAAACAGTCCATTCCCAGCTGTATCGTCTCGGCGACATTAGTCGCACAGGAGTCAGGATCATCCGATGCGAAACAGAGCTGCCTCCAAGGGTACGAAGCGTAGAATTCACGCAATCCGTCCCAATCTGCTAACCCGTACTGCCAAACGCGACGAGTAGTAGTAGGTCGCGGTGGTTCTCGCTGCGCGCAAGGCGAATTTGTCCGGATAAGGCAGTGATCGGACGAGCCGAGAGGTGCATTTACTGCGATGGTGTATCCGTCCGAATGCGTGGTCAACAGAAGGTCAAGCAAGGAGCTCGTATGGTCCTCGATATCTGGTATTCTCGTGGGAGAACGTACCAGTTGTGAGAGCCCATAGGCCAGAGAAAATTCGTGAGCAGACCTTCCCGCAAAGTCGGTGGACCGGGAGCCCAGCCACTCAACGTGGTGGGCATTAAAGTCCCCCAAAATCACTTGCTCCGCGGATGGGTACTGCTCAAGCACTCTGTCGGATGTCGACTGTATGTGCTCGAAGAGTCGGGTTGTCTCTGTGTTGCCACTGTGAGACCTGTAAAGGCACGCGTAGACTCTGGTGTGGCCGCCGTAGTCCACACGCACCCACAAAACTGACAGGTCCCTGTCTTCAAAGGCAAGAAGACGACGACAGCATACATCCTGCCGGGCGTACATACATACACCGGCGTGTCTCACGAACTTATGTTCGAGTGTATAGCCGGGGTACAATAGGTACGATATATCCGCCGGGCAGGATATTTGCGTCTCTGTGAGGAAAAGTATGGTCGGCTGCGCAGTTTCCAGGTGGCAGTGGACTGCGTTTAGGTTAGAGTGGATACCCCTGATGTTGCAGTAGTCCACTTGTGTGGATGGAGATGCCGCTGATAGTCCAAACTTTTTCTGTTTTCGCGCCATTATAGTGGGTGTACTTAATCCTAAGAAGGGTTCGGAGTGCCGACGACTCAAGGGACAAACAAACGGAACAAATCTGGCAGGGGACAGCTCAGGTAGTGCGGTCTGCAGGCACGGCGTACGGAAGGGCTCCCGGTCCCCCCCTGTGGCAGCGGCCGGGTCCACTCCGGTCTCCTCCTCCGGCACGGCCACTACTCCAGGGATTTTGCGCAGGTTGGCGGTTCAGCCTCCCAGGGCGGAGATTACGTGGTTCCTGGGTTCGGGAACCCTACTGACCTACGGGCGGCCAGCGGTCAGCCGTTTCACCGGGTCTCCCTGATAGCCGCACAAGCATGCCGCGCCAACACAGGCCGAAGCCAGTATTGTCAGTTCCGTAGGTCCCCCCGTCGGCAGCACTCCGCACCCTCGTTGAGCCTGGCTACCTTACTCACCAGCAGGAACACAACACTATGTGTAGGGGATAGTGTTATTTGGCTGCGGTTTTCTGTAAGGCGGAGGTACTTCCCCAGTTGGGCTCTGCTCTAGATAAGAGCGAGATGGCATCCGCTGAGCTGTGCCCTACCACACAAAGCGGGATGTCATTCGCTATGCCCTACCTCAACTTGATAGTAGTGAAGTGATCCTTAAATGCAAGTACCTTAGGTTCTAAATTAGTACAATGAAGTGCGAACTTTATCTTACCATTTGACATACCTAATTAATAATATATTATGCTCGAATCTACCCAGAATCGCGCAAGACATCTCGTTTGTGTCCCATATATAAAGGTAAAAGGACAAAACAGACGTTGGTAACTATTGTGCAAACAATATCAAGGCTAATTGAATCAACAATGTCAAATGATATAATTAAGCACGTTGAAATAAATGATGGCTGCTAGATGAAGCCAAGTCCCAGACGTTCGCCACGGCTACCGTTCACAAGTGTGTCGGTGCCGATGGTGAATCAGTCCAAAAACACTGGGACCAGATTCAGGCAGCCATCACTGGGGCGGGTAGGGCAGTGCTTGGCGTGAGCAAGGGCGGACGCAAGTGTGACAGGGAGACGTGGTGGTGGAGCGACACGGTCCAGAGGGAGGTTAGGGTGAAGAAAGCCCTCTTTAAAAAGTGGCAAGCGTCCAGATCCTCTGAAGATCGCGACGCGTACAGGGCCGCGAAACGTGCCGCAAAGCGAGCTGTAGCCAGAGCCAGACGAGACCACCTACAACCGCTTTATGATAGGTTGGAATCGTCTGAGGGGCAGAAGTTCGTGTATAAGTTGGCACGTTCAAGGGTCAAAGCGGCACAAGACATCACTAAGTGCCGCTGCGTAAAAGACCATCGCGGCAACCTGTTATGCGAGGACCTCGCGGTGAAGGAGAGATGGCGCTCGTACTTCCACGAGCTACTGAATAAGCAGCATAAAGAGGTGCAGCCACCGGTCCTCCCTCCGAATCAAGGACTAGTGCCACCGGTAACGCCTGAGGAAGTCCTTAGTGCTCTTCGTCGCATGAAGAATCGAAAGGCTGTAGGATCCGATGGAGTCCCTATCGAGGCCTGGAAGGCGCTGGGGCCTCATGGTGTGGGCATCCTAACTAACCTTTTTAACCGGATACTCCTCACTGGCAAAATCCCGAGCCAATGGAGACAGAGTATTATTACTCCAGTCTTCAAAGGCAAGGGATCGGTGCAAGAGTGCGGTAACTACCGCGGTATAAAGGTCATGTCCCACACCATGAAGCTTCTTGAACGGATAGTCGACTCCCGGATCCGGCAGGAGTGTATTGTCTCGGAGTGTCAATATGGTTTTCGCCCCGGTCATGGGACCATGGACCCTGTTTTTGCCCTAAGGATCGTCATGGGGAAATACAGGACGAAGAATACGCCTCTGCATTGTTTTTTCTTGGACATGCAAAAGGCCTTCGACTGTGTTCCTCGCGTGATGATCTGGTGGGTACTGCGGTCCAAAGGGGTGCCAGAAACCTATATTGATATTATTCGGGACATGTATCACGATTCCGACTCTGTGGTTCGGACTGCTGTTGGCGACACGAAACCCTTCCCGATCACCGTCGGGGTACACCAGGGTTCCGTCCTTAGTCCGTTTCTGTTCAGCGTGATACTGGACGTACTGTCCGTAGACATCCGGAATAACGTGCATGAGCAACCCCCATGGCTGCTCATGTACGCCGATGATATCGCGCTGGCAGATTCGGACAGAGGACGGTTGGTGAGACGCGTGAACGATTGGAAGGGGTCGCTTGAGAACGGCGGTCTGAAGCTAAATGTGGCGAAGACTGAGTACCTGACCTGCAATACAGAGGATCCCACATCCGTCCGCATAGGCGAAGATGAGGTCGAGCGGACGGACCAGTTTAGATACCTGGGATCTGTACTTCACGCGTCCGGGGAAATCGATTACGACGTCAAAGCCCGTATTGCAGCCGCCTGGGCTAAGTGGCGTGAGGTGACTGGTGTCATTTGTGACCCTGAAATGCCGGTTAAGCTGAAAGGACAGGTCTATAAATCCATCATTAGGCCTGTCCTCTTGTATGGCAGCGAAGCGTGGCCTGTGCTTGAGCGACACAAGCAGGAGCTGCGTGTCACGGAGATGAACATGCTGCGGTGGATGTGTGGCGTTACGCGGAAAGACCGCATTAGGAACTCCCGCATCCGCGGCAGCCTTCATGTCCGTGACATAGCAGATAAGCTGCAAGAGTGTCGTTTGCGCTGGTACGGCCACGTTTTACGACGACCGGCTAACTACGTGGGGAACAAATGTCTTGCCATGCCGCCGCCGCCAGGACCCGGTAGAAGGGGTAGACCCAAGAAGGGCTGGCTTGACGTCGTACGGGATGACATGCGTGCCAATGGTCTCACACAAAAGGATGCGGAAGACCGTGCGAAGTGGAGGAGGAAGAGCCGGAAAGCGGACCCCGGGCTTCGAGGCGCAGGCCCCGAACGCAACCGGGAACTACGCTAGGATGATGATGAAATAAATGATGCCCTGTCCGATGCAAAATATGCATATAGACCTGGTCGTGCTACCATTGCAGCAACTCACAGGGTCATGGAGAGTGTTTTCCAGTCTTTGGAAAACAAAAAAAAATGTAGTTGATACTTTCCTAGATTTATCTAAGGCCTGTGAATCCGTAAACCATTCCCGGCTGCTAGCTAAGCTGTGCGATTACGGTGAGCGATGGTCAAAGTGCTGAACTATTAAAGTCATACTTGTCTAATAGGGAACAGACGATAGAAATTAAAGTTAATGGTAAACGTTTTAGATCTGAACCACAACAAATGTCAACAGGAGTCACGCAAGGCTCACCTTTAGGAAATGTGCTATTTTCTACATTTTTGAATGATTTATCTAGCTTAGATATTGACACATAAATAATTAAATATGCTGAAGACACAAACTGTAAGTGTTAATACTGAACCTGATGAAAATTTATTTCTTAAAACAAGTGTAATTTTATAAAAATTGAAAACCTGGTTGAATGAATGGTTTTCAGTTAAATTCGGACAAGACACATATATTATGAAATTTAAAACTTAATTAAAGTAAATACGAACTCTTTATTCAAAAGAGTTCCTATAGTTTGACTGTTTGTTTAAAAATCTAAATTTGGTTGTCTGACTCCTGGTATCAAAATAGTGGACAAATATTCACTTTGACTCCTGGGTTCTTCTATTTTGGAAAAATCTTTTCCCGATTATATTATTTCTAGCTCTATTTCTACATTCCAAATCACGCAAATCGTCTACTTACAAAATTAGCCCTCATTATGCTCTTGCGATTCTTAAATTTTATCTTTTTATCCTTAAATTGACGTACCTACGTGCTCCCTTGCTGTCCATTCTGGAAAAATATTTATTTTTTGACACCTTTAGACGACTTAATCAAAATTACCTTACGAAAAATTCTAATTATTCAGCTAACGGAGCTTTCCTAGTCCCAAGCTTCCCACCCTATTCGGTATGGGGGTTTAGGGATACGAAAATTTTCCTGTGTGGCTTCTCCTGCATTTTTGGCATCCGTCTATGGCACGTCTGATCTCACAGGAAAGATTCTAAGGGCTTTCCCTAATAACTATGAGCGTCCTCCAAACCCGCAGTGGGTTTGGAGGACGCTAAAAATGCATTCAAAATTGCTTGCCGCGGTATGTACCTCTCAGTTATGCTGTTGTGGCACAGACGTGGACCGACTGGAATACCATAGACTGAGTTGTCAAAAAAGCGCAGGTCGTATTTCCAGAAATGTAACGCTAGACGACATAATCCGCAGGTCTCTTGCCACCTTTAACCTGCTCTTCTCGAGTCTTTGGTTCCTTGGAGCTTGGGACGGATGTTCGTGTGGGATGCTACTTGCGTAGACACCCTGGCACCGTCCTATCTTTAACAAACTACGTTTGAGGCGGCCGCTGTAGCTGTAAATGCTGAATTTTTAAAACGTAAAAAATTAAAGGGCCTCCGCAAAGAGTACGATTTTAGGAAGATTAGAAGCGTACGCAAATTGTTTGCTGAGATCGCAAAACCTTTGGATGACGTAACTAAAGACCGAAGAGCTGGCGACTTCCTCGCACAACGCATCATTATTGCGATACAGCGAGGAAATGCCGCCAGCACCTTCGGTACAATGCCACAAGGGCCAGTCTTAGATATACGAGTAGGTTAGGTAAAGTAGATTAGTTAGATTTCATCAATGTATATAAACCGCAGCGGCCGCCTTAAACGTAGTTCGTATACCAGTAGAAAAAGATGTTTTCCATGTACTCAAGTCCTAATAAATGCAAGTAATAATTAGGCTTAGCACATGATTAGTGCGATAGTATGTCGCCGCGAGACAAAACTATTCATCCCTCTTTTATTAATGTTGTTAGTAAAATATTTATCAAACGGGTTACTCACGTAGTTTAAGTCGATAATTGCTGGACATGTTTCGATCCATTTAGAGGATCCTCATCATGGAGTATCCGCGACCAAAGCCCGACGTGTACTGCGGGCTTGCGCTCTGCTAGAGCGGGTGCTGGCCGCGGGCAGCGCTGGTGGGGGCGGCGAAGGAGGAAAACTACCCTCATTGTTTGAGTCTCACGTTAGCTATAATTCTAAAATTGTTAGTAAAAGACGGAAAATCTATCTTGAGGCGACAGGCGACATACTGACCAATCATGTACTAAGCATATAAATATATATTGGTTTGACTATAGCTACTACAAATATACCTAATTAGTAAGGCCGCGGATTTTGACGGATTCGGAGCTTAAAATTTGTCTTGCTCATAAAAAAAAACTGATTCCATCTAGAGAACTCAGATCAATTTAAAAATATTCCCCTACGCTTAGTTACATGTAATCAAATGAAATAGCTAATTTAGCTCTTTATTTAAAATTAATAAATAAATATTTCTGCCAAAAACGTAACGAAAGTCGAGTAATTTTTTCGACTACGAGTACTTAAAACCTTTTTTTTTTATATTATTACGGCCTTATTCATAAAAATTCCTTGTTGAAGGTTTGAGGGGCCCAATAGTTATCGAGCCGATAAGTCTTGTTGAACGGTTTATAAGAAGTGTTATTCATAAACGCTCAATATCTCTCCGATAACTGTTGAGCCGCTGTTGAACGGATTAGACGCGTTATGTTGGCGCCTTGACAAAATCATAGACAAAAATGTGGTCTCACCGCAAATTAAAAAAAAGTTTGACAGCTGTCTGGCGGGAATTCGCAAATATTTCCTAATTCCTTGTTACTTACTTTTATCTCAAATAATTATATTATCATCATCTTCAACCTGAAATTATTAGGTACTTACTACGTATTCTTTTACCTAGGTAACTAATCAAAACAGTTAGCTTTATGATTAGGTACTTGCGATGACGGTCAGATAACGAAACATAATTGTATGGCTAGTTAGTACCTTGGTAGGGGCAGTTAGTAGTACGGGTAAGTAATAAATAAATATTTACTTCCTTGCGACCCCAACACCTAATTGCAGTTAGAACCTGAAGTTCTGGTGTGAGGCCAGCTCCTCTGCGATAGATCTTTCTTCAGGTCTTCTTTCACCAACTCTACTATATACAAAACAGTCGCCTTATTAAAGCGGTATCGCCGCCTAAATTCAACATCGGGCAGATCCTCAATGGGATCTGCCCTTATTTTATATATTTTTGGACGCCGCGGCGGATTACACAAATTATTTATGGCATCAATAGCGTTTAAGGCCTGCATGATGGAGTCTCACTGCGTATTGACGTTGAAGTTGAAATGGTTGAAAAACTATCAACAAAATTTTAAATTAAAAAAGTTGGAGATTAGTTTTCCCACCATTTCTGATTCGTGTAATGTTGCATATAGAGAAAATCGAAACTGCGTAACTACTTACAATAAATCATCGGATATTTATTTTAAATACCTATCTAAATATAATTAAGTATCTCTGGATACATATTTAATAATAATCAGATGAATAGACGATATAAAAAACTATAGACCAAATCAGACTTTCATACCTTTATCTTTTCTCTTCTGCCTACTTTAAACGCATGGTTATGCACCTGTCAAAAATCAGCTGATCAAAATTTTGGCAGCCATCTTGTTAAATAAGAAGTTATAAGACCGTTATAGAAGGGTCCTCGGCTCTATAACTTTCGGGGGATTTATAGTAGGTTTGAGCGGCTGAATAGCGCTATTGAACGTTTATGAATAACGTTTTTAGCCATCCGGTCAACAACGACCCATCAGCGGGCGCGTAACTTTTTATGAATAAGGCCGTTAGACTTTTCAGCATTAAATGTTTGTTTTTAAACCAAATTATAATGATAAACGATTGCTTCGTTCATTAAGGACTTATGATATGTGAACAATTTTACTGTTTTCTTTCCCTTTACTTTTTGGGTCACCGATTCCAAACTTACGTTACGATACTTTCGTAACGTTTTTTTAAGGTTATATTTAAGCCAATGTTGGTAGAAATTTGTTTATCGACACTAGCAACTCTTATTCTAGTAGGGCGACGCCCATAAGCACACTCACTCCCATTAATTCGTTAACAAATGGTTGTCACAGTGCACGCGGCGAAAGTTTTAGCAAAAAACGTCTAAAGTGGTAGTGTGATTTTCACGGTAAGTAGTGATTATTATTAAACGGCTGTTTTTTCATACGAAAGGGTTTAGTTTTAAACGTCAGTAGCATGTACTATTATGTTCAGATTGCAATTATTTACCAAGATAATCAACCTTTTTTCAAATATACGTTACACTTGTGTTACGAATACGTTACATTTTTACAAAACGTAACGTATTTTTTATGTTACGTAACGAAAATATGTGGTAAAGGGAAGTGGACACAGAAATTTACTAATTTAAATGAGTTTTATTAGATTTTGAATGACAGCATACTGTAACAAGTGTTTGCGAAACAAATCAAATTATTTTGTTATTTAGGTATTTTGATTTGCGTTTTTAGAAGTAATCAACTTTTTCCAGTGGGTAATTTTACCCCCCTAGGACTAATGAAATACAGTATAATTATTAACGCGTTTATTAGTGTTAATTAATAACAGTTCAAATTTTCATTTAAGCATTTATGGTGATTTATTTTAGTTTATTTAGTTCCAAAGATTATGGCATTAAAACATTTGTAAATACTGTTAATTTAAGTAATTACTAAGTATGAAAAATTACATTATATGGGTTGATTATTATATTTGATTAACAAGTATTTAGCGATAAAAATATGTTTTTTTTACGACCTTTATTTAATCAGAGTTCATGCCAGTATGAGCTGAGCTTTATAGTAATTTTCGTTGCGTTTGATGGTAACGTAACGTATTTTTTTTATGTTATGTCTGTGTCACATTCGTCAAAATCCGCGGCCTTACCCTAATAGGCTAATTCTATCCTACCGATTGGAAATGAAGAGGTACAATATGTTTCAAAGTAGATACTACGTAAATAGTACAATTTTAGTATTATTTTGGTATATTTTTTTATATTTGCGAGGGTACACCCGCCGTTCTGACTCTCACACTTTTTCACCCGCTTCCATAAAAACTCGATAGCTAAATGTTGTGACCTTTCCATATGCACTGTCACATTTCTTGCACAGTTACATATAATTAAACATACAAATAATTATGATTATTATACCGCATGTTTTCGAGTTAAGAATGTAAAACCCCGATGCCCGACCTGTACTTATCTATGACCCTTCTATGAGCCGATTAAAATTTCATTTTGTTTATTTTGCAGGCTCCAGTTCGGCTCACCGACGCCTGGCGCCGTCAAAACTCCAGTAGCGATTATAATTGGCTTCCAGTTCATTTTATCATATAAAAGAAAGCCTTTACCGTATTATAAATATGCGGTGAAAACACAAAAGTACTCGGCCAAGTGTCCGAAGGTAAGATACTTACCAACACTTTAGTTTGACTTACGTACTTACGTAGCCTGTTAAGTTTTTATGCCTAGTTCCTCGAGTCGAGACTGACTGCCGTATTCATAAAAAGTTAGAAGACTGTTGAAGGATCCTTGAGTTCGCCATATACCTATATTAAATTAACACTAATGCGATTTTACCAAAGAGTAAATTCAGTATATAGGTAAAGAGTGCTTTCTTGGTGCATTTTATGGAAACCTATTTGACAGCGCCATCTCTGAATTCAGTCTGGAACAAACTGGCTATGTGTGTGTGAATAGGCTGCGCTTTGCAAGTCTATTTTTGAATTACTTCTGATCAAAAACCATTTTTTGGGCAAAAGAAACTCAAAAACTGTGCAAACCGACGAGATAGCAGTGAATTAAGTAATAAAAGATAATAGAGAAGAAAACAGATTTATTCTGAGATAAAACACTTATACAGTATGGAAATTAAACTCAGGCCCTAGAGGAAAACTACTTTAAATCCTTAAGCTAGCTCATTTTACTTAAATGAGACATTCCTTTATTTTTGAAAAGAAACAAATCTGCATTAAAAGATTTTTTTAAACTTGCTTGCTTCGCCTGGGACTCGAACCAACTAAAATTTAAAAAACACTCTTTAATTTATTATACTAATTGGTAGTATTAATATTCAGGATAAGGTTTCTCTAACAAACATTTTTGGTCTTCAAAATAAAAATAATCGTTAAATCTAACATCAATTTTATTTTACTATGAAACCGTTCAAGAGCTAAGGATTGCGGTAGAAAATGTTATTAGGGGCATACACCACAGCACTTTGCTAAAGGCTACAAGAAATGAATTTCAACGGCGACTAATGTTGTGTAGCCGGAACGATGGGGCTCATTTCGAAAAATTTATCAGTTAAACAAATTAAACTGTTACAAAATTAATAGTAAAATAAAGTTGATGTTAGATTTATCGATTATTTTTAAGACCAAATGTTTGTTAGAGAAACTTTATCCTGAATATGAATACTACCGATTAGTATAACAAAACAAAGAGTGTTTATTTTTTAAAATTTTAGTTGGTTTGAGTCTCGGGCGAAGCAAGCGAGTATAAATAATATTTTAATGCAGATTTGTTTCTTTTCAAAAATAAAGGAATGTTTCCTTTAAGTAAAATGAGCTAGCTTAAGGATTTAAAGTAGTTTTCCTCCAGGGCCTGAGTTTAATTTCCACACTGTATATTACAGTTTTGTACACTTATATAATATTACACAATCATAAGTCGTAAGTCATAGGGTGTACATCGATGTTACAGTTTACAATTAAATGAGCCATGCTACCCTGGCACAAAGTGACATGCAAATTTCAAAATCGGTAATGTCTAATAACATGGACTAGGATAACTAAAGCTAATCCACACTTACATAGCAAAATTAAGAAGTAACAATAATCGGTAAAATTCGAGTTCATTAATTAATTATATGTCACAGATTCACAAATTCATAATATTAAAAATTCTTAATAATCTAAATATTCCTGTATCGAATAGAACGTCTGTCCATTGAGCCATTCAAACAACCGTCTCTTAAACAATTTTAGAGTGAGGCCTTTGATAGCATCTGGGAGTTTATTAAACAAAAGTACACTCATAGGATAGCAGCTTTTCCTATATAAACTTGTATGTGCTCTAGGACCTATGAGTTTCTCAGTGTATCTCGTGTTAAAGTTACATATTTCATAGTTTTTAGTGTATAGATTTTGATTACACTTTACAAATACACACATTTCGTATATACGAGTATATAAACAAGGCACAGTAAGCAGATTTAGTTATATTGATTTAAACTTTCACGATTATCACTCATATTTTAAAGACAAACGGGTCTTAATCGCGTAAACTTACGTTTAATTATATCCTGACGTTTCGGGCATGACGTTACACCCGTGGTCGCAGGCAGACTGGCGAGAGAATGTATCAACACCTTCGAGCTGCGCGGGTTTTTCGAACTACCCGCACTTGATCTTGATTATTCACTTCTAGGCTAGGGTTGTCACTAGGCCTACACACAACACTCACAACATCCAATGGCTTTAAGATTTAGTTGTTTAAATAATGGTCTGCATGAAGTGAAAACCGAAACACCACAAATCGCTCGTATATATTGCTTTTGAGCTATAAATAACCGAGTACCGCAGAGTAGATGCCACGTAGCCATGATATGCTTGAACGGCTGTTTTTTGGCTTGTAATTTTAGCTAAGCGCCAAAGAGCATAAGCAAAGCTATTTAACTTCTTACAAAATTGCATTTGATTGATTGCAATCTTATTTTGATGGTAGATCTATCAAATTTCCTCCATTGTCAGTCGCCCGCAGACCACAAACCCTGTCAAGTGTTCAAAACGTCGGGATGAAGTTAAATTTAATTAATATACGCGGGTTTATCCATTTTCATAGATTTATTTCATGAGTAATCATCGCGATCTCCGAAAAAATATTATGGCCTTTTTAAATTATAACTTCTTAGGAAACAAAATAAATAGAGTTTCAGTAGTCAGACACCTAGGTATTTATGTAAATTCAAAGCTAAATTTCACTTCACGCATTGACCGTATCAGTGCAAAGGTCTACAAACAGTAAGGTTAGATTCTTATGCTATTTAAACCCCTTAAGGATCCAAATAGACTAATCATTTTATAATATTATTCCTATGTCCGCAGCATTCTGGAATTCATTATCATTTGGACCCCCCAGTATACTGTAGGTATATAATTGTTAAAGTCGCTCAAATTTCGCTATGGTCTGAATCTATCAGGTGTCAGTAAAACTTTGTTGGGTAACGAGCAAATTTCAAGCGCTGCACCTAAATAAAACTGTAGGTAATCATATAATATTCTGATATTTAGCATCCGCCACGTTGGCTACTCGCTCGCACCATAGTTTCGGCATTTGATTACAATATTTAGTTGTTCTTATTTAACGTACCTATAGGTACCTACCCTGTACCCGAAATGTTATGAACATGTTTTATTTATTAAAAAAATCATAGAATTTTGAAAGCTATTCGAGTATTTATCATGTTGGTGAGCTGATAATGGAAGGATGAAATTCGTGAACGAATAAGAGTGGGAGCTTAATTGTTTAAATAAAACATGATTCGTATATATTCGAAAGCTAATAAAATACTCATTTGTTTTAGTAGTCATCGTCTCATGTTGGGAATCTGATGAATTTGTAGTGATTCTAGACACGTGGTAGCGGATCAAACCAAGTTTCAGTAACAGAACTGGCCAGCAGCATTGTGTATAACATAGCTACTTTTGATTCCGTCATTAAACAAAAAAGGTTTCACAAAAACTTGTCAAATTTGGCTCATGTACAGAGTGATGTACTTGCTCCGTGCCTCAAATTTCATAAACAGATCTCAAATATGAGTTTTTATCTATTTCAGACCGAGTGGGGTTGGTTCTTCTGCGTGTGGGGCCGCTGGGCCTCGCTAGGCCTGGACAGCGGGGCCGCCCTCCACAGAGCGACGCAAGGCCAATCCTGGCTCTACGACGGCCTCCTAGGCATGAACTCCTTCTCTATGTCCCTCAGGGCCAAAGAGCTGACCCACTACTTCACTCCCGTAGAAAACCACTCAGTCTTGACTTTCCTGTATGATGCTTATATGGGTAGGTTAGAATATCGATATTTAGACGCCGATTACGAGAACTCTCAATGGCAAGCTCCTAGGACCAAAGGAATATATAAAGACTTTGTGTACGCATGGCCGGCACGTCCTTTAATTCAATATGATCCCCCAATATTTTATAAAAAGTAATATTTTCCATCCCATCCAAACACGAAGTTAGTCTCCGATCCGGGGATTGTTAACCCGTTTTACCCTACTAGGTGTTATAACATCGTCAGCCTCCGTAGCCTAGTTGGTAGTGACCCTGCCTACGAAGATGGGGATTTGAACCCGGAACGTTCGAATCCCGGCGAGGGCATTATTTGGGTATTTATTTATTACATTTGTTCCTTGGTCATGGCTGTCTATGTATTTAAGTATCAATATGTATCTATCTATTATGCGTAAGATGTCCCAAGATATGTATTATTATTATGTTTTTTATTTATCTTTCTTCTTAAGTTAGGTTTATTATAAAAATGTCTATAAGAGTAATATACAATAAAACATACGAAAACAAAGCTTATTATTATTATTCTCTTTATTTCTTATGTATCTTAGGCTAGGCCTTTCATAACAATATTTTATAAACTTAAAATTTAACACAAAAACAAGTTAATACACATAAATACATTATAAAAACCTAACCTAGCCGCCGGCAACGGGCCGGACCCAAGCTGCCAGTGGTTAAGGTCGCAGAGAGAGAAACCAACGGACTATCCGCGCCGTGTCCAAGATTATCAAGTCTTATTATTATTTATTATCGATGCTTCTTTTTGTATTGGGTATTTTTTGCATTTAGGTTTATCTGGGCAACCTATCGAATAACTGACAAAAAATCGAGCTACACGAAAGCCAGTGATTGTACCACTTGGAGCTACAGCGATATGAATAATAAGAAAACACAATTCTCACAAGCAAATGTATATTTGGGTGAAAACACCGGTAAGTAAACGCGTGTGCTCTCAAGTGCGACGACCGAAATTGCTGTCATTGCATAGACAAGATAGCACTTGTATTCAGCCAGTATCAAATTTCAATATGCGCGACTACAGATATATTTCGAGCATATGTCATAGAACGTGCACTCTCAACTATCGTTCTCATTTCTCTCTTCTGCCCGACCATTCATCTCTGGATTGTAAGGAGCCGTTGAATCATGAGAGTCAAGAGTGACTACCTTCACTATCAGGATAATGTTTGAATTCTTTATTCTTGAACTCACTTCCGCAGTCTGTATGCAACACACGCACACTATGCAAAAATCTTTTCTTTATAATGGCATTATACTTCTTGAAATACTCTAGTGCATCACTTTTGTTCTCAAGAAAGTAAACATGTCGATAAGCAGTGGCAGCATCTTTGAATAATATAAAATATTTCATACCTTGTACTGAGGGCACGCTAATGGGTCCACAGAGATCGCTATAAACTATGTCACCTGGCTGCACCAGACCTCTGCTGGACTTCTGGAACGGTCTCCTGGCATATTTTCCATAGGCACAACCCTGTTTTCTGTTTGACCCAATGGTTGACTGGTAGAGAATGCCTTAAGGCATTAAGTCCGCCATTTGTACTTTTATTTTTTTGTAACTGTGCAATAAAGGTTAAATAAATAAATAAATAACCTTCGCACACAAAACTGTCACAATTGGTTCACATTTAAATGTCTAAATCTTTCATGCCATGTTTTCAAGTCAGATTTTAAAACCAAATTACACTGATTTATCAAAGTTTTAACCTTTAGTTCATATAAGTTACACATAACTATGTCATTTTTTTTTATAAATCATAGCATCACTTCCTGTTTTAATTATTTTATAGCCTTGCCTGGTTATTAGCCCTTCTGACACTAAGTTTCTTCGGAGTTTAGGCACATACAAAACATCCTTCAAGGTACTGGTCTCCCACTGACCATTGACCCATTTATTCAATAAGGTGTTTCCTTGTACAGCAACTTCTAGAATTTTCTGATTGCCCAATTTCAATGGTGAACCTTTGTATTCATATCATCATCATCATCATCATTTCAGCCAAAAGACGTCCACTGCTGGACATAGGCCTCCCCTCATGATCGCCAATATGACCGGTTCTGCGCTGCTTGCCTCCAGCGGGTTCCCGCGACCTTGACCAGGTCGTCGGACCATCTTGTGGGAGGTCTGCCCACACTGCGTCTTCCGGTACGTGGTCGCCAGTCCAGCAGTTTCGGGCCCCATCGGCCATCTGATCTTCTGGCGATGTGCCCAGCCCACTGCCACTTGAGTCTGGCAATTCTGCGAGCAATGTCGGTTACTTTGGTCCTCTTGCGGATCTCCTCGTTTTTGATTCGATCACGCAAGGAAACTCCGAGCATTGCTCTCTCCATTGCCCTTTCAGTGACTTTGAGCTTTTTGATCAGGCCCATAGTGAGCGCCCACGTCTCCGTACCGTAAGTCATCACTGGCAACAAACACTGGTCAAAGACTTTTGACTTAAGACACTGCGGTAAATTCGATGAGAAGATTTTTTGCAACTTCCCGAACGCTGCCCAGCCAAGTCGGATTCGACGATTTACCTCTTTCTCAAAGTTGGACCTACCTAACTGAACAGTTTGTCCCAGGTAGATATACTCGTCAACAACTTCGAGAGTAGAGCCTCCGACTGTAACGGGAGATGGTACTACTTGAGCATTGAACATGACTTTCGTTTTGAAATGCCTTTAACATTATAATACCTACCTATATTTTATAGCGATACATTTTATAATTATATAATGTAATGATATTAAATATTGACCTGTAACCATTGTTATTAATAAATTTTCATTTTCATTTTAATTTTAATTTTCATTTTTCAAATTCATCTTCATACCAACTAGTCCGGAGGCTCTACTGAGGTCATCGAGCATTGCTCTGAGGTCTTCAACGGTCTCAGCCATAACGACTATGTCATCGGCAAATCGAAGGTGCGTGATGTACTCGCCGTTTATATTGATGCCGCGTCTTTCCCACTCCATAACCTTAAAAACATCTTCCAGTGCAGCGGTGAACAGTTTTGGGGATATTACATCTCCTTGTCTGACACCCCGCTGCACTGGAATCGGTTTCGAGTTTTGGTCTTGCAGGTGGACCGACATTGTGGCGTTTCTGTACAAGCACTTCAATACTTCGATGTACCGATAGTCGACTTGGCACCGCTGAAGAGACTGCAGCACAGCCCATATTTCGATCGAATCGAAGGCCTTTTCGTAGTCCACGAATGCTAGGCACAGGGGCAGGTTATATTTTTCCGTTTTCTGTATAACCTGCCGCAACGCATGTATGTGGTCCACGGTGCTGAAACCTTTTCGGAAACCAGCTTGTTCGGGAGGTTGGAAGTCATCCAGCCTACGTGCGAGACGGTTCGTGATGACTCTCGAGAACAACTTGTACACATGGCTGAGAAGTGAGATGGGCCTGTAATTTTTCAGTAGAGTGGTGTCACCCTTTTTGAAAAATAGCACCACCACACTCCTGCTCCAAGCTTTTGGCGTTATCCCCTCGTGAATGACAGAATTGAACAGCTTCTGAAGGGTTTTAAGAACCGGTTTACCACCTGCCTTCAGGAGTTCGGCTGTGATTCCGTCATCGCCCGGGGCCTTGCCATGTTTGAGTTGCTTGAGAGCCACACTAATCTCGTACAGGCTGACGTCCGGGATGTCTTCGGTATAGTGTCGGGTTAATCTTGCTCTAGGGTCTCCAGCTAGATTCATAACGGGGTCTCGGGTCGACGTGTATAGCTGTTCATAAAACTGCTCAACCTCCCTCAGGAGCTCAGACCTGGCTGTAACGAGTCTTCCATCCTCAGTCCTCAGATTACTCAATTGGCTCTGCCCAATGGACAAATCCCTCGCAAATACTTTAGAGCCTCTATTGCGTTCTATTGCCAACTTCACACGTGCAGTGTTATTTTGGCGAATATCACGCTTCAAAGACTTCGAGATCTGCCTATTGAGCCTCCGGAGCACGCAAGCATCACTCGAGGACTGAATAATCAACTCACGTCTGTCGTTCATGAGCTCAAGAGTGAAGTCTGACAGCTTTCTGGTGCTGCGAGTTCGATGCATCTTGAAGAACGGTAGGGAACCGTATGAACAGCCTCCACGAAACCATCGTTATAATCGTCCACTTCGCTCCCTAGGCATTCGAAACGGTTTTGGAGTTCCAGCTGAAAGTTTTCGGGATTTGTAAGTTGGATCGGTACTGGGCGGAGCGTAGACTTAATCAGTCGTGATCGTTCGAGCTTGAATTTAATATTCAATATGCCTCGAACCAGTCGGTGATCGCTTCCCATTTTAACGGCGTTGATCACTGAGACATCATTGAATATCTCTTTCCTCGTGGACATGATAAAGTCTATCTTATTCCTCGTCACACCGTCAGGGCTCATCCAGGTCCACTTCCTATGCTCTCGTTTCTTGAAGAATGAGTTCATCAGATAGAGTCCTTCTTTCTCCAAGAAACCAACCAGCAAGTGGCCCCGACTATTCCTACATCCAACTCCAAATTGCCCCACTCGCAGCTCTTCACCGTCTCGCTTGCCTAACTTCGCGTTGAAGTCCCCCATGACAACGGTGAACTGAGTTTTTGAGCTATGTATGGCACTTGAGATGTCCTCATACATAGCTTCGACCTCGTCGTCGGAGTGCGTCGAAGTTGGTGCGTATACCTGTATGACCTTCAACGAATATCGCTGCGTCATTCTAAGTACAAGGCACGCTACCCTGGACGACACACTCTCGACTTTCACCACATTGTTCACAAGGGACTTGTGGACGATAAACCCGACACCTCCTTGGGACTGCTGGTCGCCCTCCCGGAAATAGAGCAGGTTACCTGACTTCAGAATTATCGTGTCCTCACCCTCTCTTCGGACTTCCGATAACCCCACGATGTCCCATCGTAACCTGCTCAATTCTTCCTCCAGTTCAACAACCTTCTCATCCGTCCGCAGTGTTCGGCAGTTAAATGTTGCCAGGGCCAAAGGTCGTCGGTGGTGGTAGCCGGGACTTCGCCGGTGATTCTTCGCACCCCTGACCCCACCAGTATCCTGACTGCTACCAAAGTCAAGGCACCGGGGGTCGCCGGAACCTCGGGGCCATTTATTGTTTGTGACTTTCATAGGGGGGTAAATGCCATAATCGCCACGCTTGGCATGCGGGTTGGCGATCGCAGTAGATTTAAATAAGACAACGACAGACGCTGCAGCCCATCTGTCGGTTTATCCCTTTGTCGCCTCTTACGACACCCACGGGAAGAAATAGGGTGGTACTATTCTATGCCGGTACCACACGGATTTATATTGTATTCTATTCTACTGTATTCATATATTTCTGTAAAATATTCCCTTTTAAAAGATAAATGGCCAGATGCTCCGCTGTCCAAAACCCACTTATCATTTTCATCATGTTCTTTCCAATCACAATGTGTCACATTAAAGGCTAAATTATCTGCTTTCTTCTGGCTTTTCTTTGGTGCACGACATTTTTTGGCAAAATGTCCACGCTTACCATAATTAAAACATGGGAATCGATGGCCTTGAAGGTCTTTGCATGACTACTTGTACTAGGAGTTGGCTTAGCGTACCTGGAAATTCTTTTCATCACCTGCTTAGAAACAATCAAAGCAGATTCATTTTCGTCTTCAATGCTTAAGCTCTGCTCCTCATCCAGTAAACGCGCTGTCAAGTTCAAGATTGTTTGACATTTTGGATCTAGAGACATCCACGCCTGACGTAAAGATCTGAATTTCGGGGGTAAAGTGCTAAAAATCTTCGTCATTATAGCAGTATCACTAATTGATTCTCCGCTTTCCTAGCGATATGTTGAGCTATACTATCCGTAGGACTCATCTTATATTGATAAAACTTTTCGTAAATTATCATTTTAGTGAGCTCGTATTTCTGCTCATAGATAGATTCTAACCTACTTAGAATTTCTAGCGCAGTTCCGCAATTTTCAATAAGCGAAATTTGTGTAGGATACATGGCAGACTGATGTCATGATAAACATTGCCATTCCGTCATCTTTGTTCCATTGTGTGGCAATCGTTTCCGTTTTCACTTCTTTTATATTTAAGCCTTTTGCACGTAATGCACACATTATTTGGAATTTCCACTGCTTTTTAATTCGTGCCGTCAAATTTTTCAACTTTTCCGGTAACCTCCATTCTGACACAAAAACAAAAACACCGACTTTTGTTTTCTTCCAGAAGCACTTTTTGTTTCGCACTACTTTACTGTTTTTCTTTATAACACTATCACTCGCGTTAGCCTTGGCTTGGGCCCTTGGGCCCATAACCACTTGGAGCTACAACGACACGAATAATAAGAAAACATATATCTCACAAACAAATGTATATTTGGGTGAAAACACCGGTAAGTAAACGCGTGTGCTCTCAATTGCGACGACCGAAAAACTGAAGCCATATTGACATTCGTGGAATTAGATAGTAAACACAATTCAAATTGCTGTCATTGCATAGACGAGATAGCACTTGTATTCAGCCAATATCAAATTTCAATGTTCAATAGTACACTAGTTACCAAGTTATTTGAATGTTTATAATCCGAAATGGCTATCCAAGCAATTGTCCTAGCTCGCCACATTACTGCCCCTCGTTACCCCAAAGTGCTACAACTACGTGGTGAGGTGGGATTTTAGGTGTAGGTATTTTAGAAATTATAAAATCTATACATTATCTATCTACAGGGTTACATCTAGGTCGTGGAGCTAGAGTGAACAGAGAATTAGGGACGGTCACGCTCAGCAACCTTCACTATGGAGATAACCAAGAAAACACGAAAAAAATCACCTGAAGCACAATAAACTCATTATGAGTTAATTATGCGTTAATTGATAGTTGAGTATCAATTAACTCATAATTACAAGATTTTTTCGTGATTTCTTCACTCTTGCTCCACGACTCGTACCTATGTCATCCTGTATGACAAAAATAACTGACTCATTAGCGGAGAGCCGAAACTACTAATTTATGAAGCTAGAGAGTTGAAATTACAGACGGTTACTGAAATAACGTGTACACGAAATAAGAAACTATTTTGGAAAAAAAAACAACAAGAAGGACTTATGATATTTACTAGCAGTTACCCGCGGCTTCGCCCGCGTACTAATATCTATTCACTGCGTGTTAATGTTTTCCCGCGATTATCTCGCATTTGCCTTAACCGATTTAAGTGTGGCGGATGATGCTTTTACGCGCGGTTCGGCCGCGTTTTATAAATTTTTATCACGGGCGTTTTAAACTTAAAACCTAAATTCAAGATGGCAAACTTTTCTTACAATTTTGACTTCAAATTCCGTAGGAATCACGCTATCATATTATGGTCATCTTTACCATCTGGTAACCGACAAATGTTTTTTATCATTAAAAGTTTACATACACTCACATAGCGTCGTTGAGATTGCCAATTCCATCATGTGCACGATTTCAGGAACTGAAAAATCAATCCAAATGACATATGTTTACAGTCTTCTTTTGTCAAATTTGAAATTTACACATAACGGAATTGGCAATCTCAACGACGATAGGTGATTGTTGTGTTTTGATGATAAACTATCATTTATTTTGTCGTTTCCCAGGCCTTACAAAGATGATCATAATTAGCCGAGCTGATTAACATTTGAAGTAAATCAAGATTGTTACAGTTTCTTGCAAATTTGACTTCTGCTTCATTATGATGAACAGATCAGTCAGAACTTCAGATTACCACCGATTTTTATGACGGACAATAAGAACCTCTGGGATCCCGATAGGTACATCGATTTACACAATTGGATCAAAAAAGACGAAATTTATGGTGACGGCTGTTTTGAATTTATAAAAAAACCTCTTGAATACACAGATAATATGTACTTTTGATTACTATCGCGTGAAAACTCAGGAAAACTTAAAAGGTTATTAACGTTGGTTAACATGCAATATTTAGAATTTTTTGAATCAGAAATAAACACAAAAACGATACCCCTGTCATAGCCCGCAAGCCCATGATACCAT
Organism: Thaumatotibia leucotreta; assembly: GCA_025490895.1. Classification (NCBI taxonomy): domain Eukaryota; kingdom Metazoa; phylum Arthropoda; class Insecta; order Lepidoptera; family Tortricidae; genus Thaumatotibia; species Thaumatotibia leucotreta. The sequence continues at coordinate 70,620 of JALPQI010004192.1, forward strand.
AAAAGAGGAGATGGTATTTCACGTACACCTCGGTACAGCGACACGATATACTATAGAAACGATAACCATGTTGTTTTTTTACTGTTAACCTTTTTACCACTTTCAAGAGTTGAATTCTCAAAAAACCCTAAAACATCTCATTATAGTTTCCCCATACAAACTTTGGACCCCCATTGCACCCTCTAATGAGTGGATTTTGACTTAACCTTTTTTAGAGCACTCCTACACCCTCAAAGAAGCCTACGCGCTATATTTGGAATCTCTAGAACCAGATATGAACATAAATAATAAAACTCTATTGGTTTTTTACACCATAACCGTGTACACTGTACATAGTATTACACGTCCGCCGCGTTAAATTTTAAAATCGTTATTATTTTCGTGATCTACGTCCCAATAAACCATAGAAACGATACCCAAATTGATTTTTTCACTTCATCGCCCTTTTTACCTTTATCAGGGGTTACATTTTCAAAAATCCTGCAACATATGTTTACTCTATTACTTTGAAGAATACTCCTACGAAGTTTCAGACAAATAGTCTAACTAACTTTGTTTCGCCATACAAACTTTGGACCCCCATTGCACCCTCTAAGGAGTGGATTTCGACTCAACTTTTTTTAGTGCACCCCTACACCCTCAAAGAAACCTACGCGCTAAATTTGGAATCTTTAGAACCAGAAATGAACATAAATAATAAAACTGTATTGTTTTTTTTCGAATTTTACCCCATCACACCATAACCGTGTACAATTGTACATAGTATTTCACGTCCGCCGCGTTAAATTTTAAAATCATTATTGTATTCGTGATCTACGTCCCGATAAACCATAGAAACGATACCCAACTTGATTTTTTCACTTCATCACCCTTTTTACCTTTTTCAGGGGTTGAATTTTCAAAAAACCTGCAACACTTTACTCAATTACTTTAAAGAATACTCTTGAAGAGTTTCGGATAAAATAGTTCAACTAATTTTATTTCGCCATACATACTTTGGACCCCCATTTCAACCCCTTAGAAGGTGAATTTTGAAAAATCCTTTCCTAGTGCTCGTCTACACCATAAAAGGAACCTACACGCCAAATTTGGAGTCTCTAGGACGAGGGGTTTAGGCTGTGCGTGCATCTTTGTCAGGGAGCTTCTTCTTTTATATATATAGATTATGTAACAACATTGTATACTACTCTTATTTTACGCAAATGAACGATTATGATTATGAAAAACCCATAACTCAAAGTTTGAACCTGGCTAAAAGTACTTACTAAATAGAAAGTTAGAAGGCGTAGTGAATTATTTAGATAATTGTTACAATTAACCAAAATTCAAAGTGAAAAATTCAATATTTGAGGGGTGAAAACGGGATAAAAATTTCATATGACGATAAAAAATTCGTGTTAGCAGTATTTTTTGATTTTAGAAAGGCGTTAAACACTTTAGATTCGAATACCTTGTTAAAAGCTATGAGAGAGTATGAGGTGAGCGAGCCACTGAACCAATGGTTTCGCGACTATCTCAACTCTCGATTATTTAAAGTTAGAGTTGGGTACTGTGCGGGGTGCCTCAGGGATCAGGATGTGGTCCTGTTTGCTAGATACTTACGTCAACAGCGTGTGCGGTGTGCTTCAGCACTAACACACAGTCATGTTTGTAGATGACCTTTGCGCGTTGCGCGAGGGCGCTGACCTTGAGGATACTTTCTGACTCGTACAGCAAGACATCGATGCTGTCGACAAAACTAAGTTTTTGTTAATCGACTCTCTACACTCGTATACAAAAAGCTTAGAATCTTATGAGGCAAATTCTACTACTTAAGATTCAGAGTTTTCATTAGCACGTTAAAATGTTTGTACATGTCGCTAGTCGACTCTATACTTGGTTATGCTCTCGACAGCTATAGACTTACAACGAAAACCAATATTAATAAATTATGATCAGATTTTTAAAATTATTTTTAGCAATAAACCTTAACTTTTTTCTGTCGCCAAAGCTCTTTAATGTATTATACATGCATGCCTTAATTGACGACCTTAGCAGTACACGTGTCGGCTGCCACATTGACAGAAATTGTTTTAATAATATAAGTTATACTGACGTCATGATACTGCGGAACCCGTCGGTTGATGGTTTGAGATTGCTTATCGAAAAGTGTGAATCCTATGACCAAGCAGGCATTTTAGCAAGAGCGAGTACATGGTGTTTAAGGCAGGTAGCAAGTGCCCATCATGTATCCCACCCATTCGGTTGAATGGCGAGCAGCTGAAAAGGGTTTTCGTTTAAATATCATGGACACTTGTTAACTGGCGATTCTCGCGATGATGTTGATATTGAGCGCGAGCGGAGGGCCTTAGCAGTCAGGGCTAATATGATAGCGCGCAGGTTCAGCCGATGTACAGCGCAAGTTGAAATAACACTATTAACATGTAATGACGCGTTCATGGATCTCGTGCGGCTGCCGCGTCACTGCAGAGCGTCGGGCATGTTCGCACACGCACACTTGGACGGTTCCACGCGACGCGGACGCTCCGCAGAGTGCGCGTCAGCCGCCACAGTCTCGACCGTTGTAGCAGAGAAATGGGAATGGGACAGTGCCCTCATAAGGCACTGGACGTCTTTATATTTAAGTCTATAGTTCCTAAGATAATTATTAACGTTAACCTCAGTTGTAAGTTGCTTAAGTATTTGTTTCCTACTAACTAAAATCTATGGATCAAACCATTCTGAAATTTAATTTTATTTTTGTTGAAATAATTGTGGAAACTCAAATCAAATTATGTATAAACTAAATATTTTGATTTGGGTTTTTATTTTTTCCCCAGTAGTAGTCACTCTGCTTAATACTATATAAATTACAAACATTGGATGTCATATACCAAAGAAAAAACGACCAAGATCACCAATGTCCAAGGTGGGCTTTCGCGGCTGATGCCTGCTACGCGCGCCCACTCGGTCTTAGCAACCACCAGTCAATTTTCTCGGGTATATGCAATCCCATACAAGGTTAGGCGCCTTTGACCATACTCTAAGGACAAGCAACACATGCATGCACCATGCACCTCCTATCAGAATACTTTTCAGTTTTCTAGAATAGCTCGAGAGCTGGTGCTGCCATCTATTGAAGTAATTATGAAAACTCAAATAAAATGATTTACTAACGAAATATTTTGATTTTGGTTTTTATTTTTTCCCCAGTAGTCACATTACTTAATACTAAATAATAAATAAATTATAAATATTGGATGTCATACACCAAAGAAAAACAAAACAAAACCACAGCTGTCTGGTCCAGACAGCTGTGGTTATTGATTAAGATTGAGACAGTCTGGAACCTAGCCTAGAGTACCCTGTATTGAAGCCTATAGACCATACTCACAATACTAGGCCACTGGCAAACTATCTGTCCTAAGGATAAGCAACTATTACGGGGATAGAACCTGCATGTTTTGTGTTAGCCCAAACTAAGCAAATTTATACAAATCAGCAGGCTTTTAAACATTTTCATCAATTTTATATAGCTCTAGCTCTCAGGCTTTGAGTGTGATTCGATTTTCCACACTATACCAGGTGGCCCATTCAAATCGGTCAGTATGGGAAAGTCTGAAACTATAAGACATACGAATATTAGTTCTTAGGAACCATGTAATCGATTTTAAAAATAATGAAAACTACGTTGATAAATATACAAAAAAAAATTTTTTTTCTTAAGATTTACACAACAAACACCTAGTAAAATAAATTTAAGTATATAAAAACAATGAATTCCTTTCATTTTAGACATCATGTTTCTTAGAGACATTTACAGTTTAAGACCTACACAAACGATATCTAAATAAAAATAGTGCAAGTTTTTTTTTTCAAAACAACCGGGTTCGATTCCCTAGCTGGGTACCGTTTTTTTTTTCAAATGTATGGATGCAGTTTTTCTTTTTATCAAAATCGGTGACATGGTTCTTAAGAACAAATCTTCGTATGCCTTATTTTCAGACTTTTCCATACTGACCGATTCGAATGGGCCACCCTATATAGGTTGGATCGTTGATATAATTTCAATTTAGGTGCCCTGACTTGTCTCATTAATTATAACCAGATGTGATGAAACTGTGGAGGAGCGAGCTGGAGCGCCGGCGGCGGCGGCGGCGGCGAGCAATGCGCTTCTCCGGGCATTCGTTGGCCTTGATCGTACTGCACACGCCGCACGCAGCCGACAACGTTCCGTCGCACGCAGCGGGTGAATGGTGTGTTCGAGAATGCTCGGGAGTGGTCGTTTTCGCCCGCTGCGTGCGGCGTCCCCCCGCCATACATCATTCAGATGCTGCGTCCGACGGGACGTTGTCGGTAGCGTGCGGCGTGTGCAGTACGACCGTGGCCTCAGCGTTACTTTGAATAAACATTATGTACCATTTTATTATAAATGGGCTTAATCATGGCCACAGATTAGCCGAAGGCACGCACGGATCGACAAAATCAGTTCAGATATTATATTGATTTGAACTATCAACAGTTTAAAAATATCAGTTCATATATTATGGAATTCAGTGACCGCTCCGATATAATAATATCTGAGGGCGACTACGTGAATCAATTCCGTTGACTGTACCTAACAGACTGTACCCAATTATAAGTACAGTAAAGAAAATTCACTTACGTAACATTTTGGACTTAGTCACATAGACAATCAATATTGAAAGTTGCTAGTAACCTCATGTTATTGTCGTAATGACTATGAGTTATGACAAAGTACGAAATAATACATAAATTAATTTCCTTGACTATACCATAATTACTAATAGGGATAAACTTGAATATTTAATCAACCAAACGATTTACCCTTGAATCGCCGACAAACATTTAATCGAATATTGTTTCAAAGACAATGATTCAAGTATTTTCATTTCATCGACAAGTCCTTCTGTCGGAGAATCGTTTCCAATTTTAAATCAAGGACTTTTAAATGGTACGTGAGTTATTTTGTGTACCTATAGCTTATATCGAGGTTATTTGTTACGGGATTTTTTTTAATTTGGTTTAAATTTAGTAATATTTATTACGAATAATATTATTTCAATTTGTAATATTTTGTTATCGAATTAACGCAGTCACATCGCAGTGTCTGGGTTGCAACAAAAAAATAACCTAACCTACGCGAGTCGGTTCTACCCCGGAAAGATTTGTTCGCTCGCTCACTGCATATTCATTATTAAATGTATTTCAGAATAACATAAAATTCATCGTAAATTTGACCAAAACCATTTTTTTTCATTTGAGGAAGAATTTCTCGGTTTTTGTTTTCCAAATAATAATAATAATAACAACCTTTTTTGATTACCCAGAGGAATGCATTGAATTGCATACCACTACGTAACATAAGGCCCCGGGGGTGAGAGCCGAATATTACGCATTGGTTATGTGGGGCTCTCTAGTCCACTAAAGACTAGCCTACCCACTAAACCTCTGGGATGCTGCCAACCCCTGTGCCGTAGTGGTGAAGCCATGGGATCGCGAACATGTCACCACGACTCCACCGGCACTTTCGCCCTAGGGCGAACCCTCACCGAAAGACACACTGTAGCATCACCAGCATGCCTTACCCTCACCACTTCCCCAAGCCCCCAGGAAGCAGAGACCGCCACCGTCACACGGTGCTTCGGTCCCACCCTCTTGGCTGCGGGAGGACAAACGCCCCTACCCCGCAGCTCGCCATGGGAGGACAAACGCCCCTACCCCACGACGTTTGGCTGGTATTCGCAGAGGGAAGATAGCAAGCGCGCAACTGAGCGGCTATCGTCCCCCTCCCAGGGTGCACCACGAGGAGGAACCAGCCCTGCACCCCTAATAATAACAACCTAGCCTAAGAAAACATTGAAATAAAGAGATAATAATAATAATAATAACCCGAGTGCTCCCGAGAGTCGGTCAGGGTCCCCGCCTCCGGCGTGTCTTCGTCGGTGGGAGTGGAACCCCAAGGGGACCCGTAGGACTCTCAGCTCTGGCTTGCCTTAACTGGCCGTCCAGAGAGGAGTCGTCAGAGCTATATGCTCCAGGGGTGGAAGTGTAAATTTGCATAAGTCGCGAGTTGGTGCAGCGGCTGTCAAGCCACTGCGCAGAAAGCGGTGTACACCTCTCTACACTCCTGAGCCGCCTACACCGGTGTTGCCCCTGGCTGTCTCTTGTGACGGCATTTACGGGGGCCCATCTAGTCGGCGGTGAGTCACCGCCTGCCTCGATAGCAAAGAGAAATCATTGTTATGGCAGGTGTCCGGACCTCTTTTCTATAGTTCCATCTCTTATCCATCCATCCTCCATCACCATAGCCCATTAGTCTTTTCCATTACTTCTCAATAGTCTCCATACGCCTGTTGGGACCGGTTTACGGATATCTATTGATGTGCCCGTGAATGGGTTGCAGCAGGTGTACAACACACCCAAGTAACAAAAGTGAATCTAAAAAGGGGATATTAGATATCTAATAGACTTCGATTTGATTGTCTACCATAAGAGTAACATCGCCCCCAAGCTATCTTCAATAACGCTTATAGATAGTCTATAGTAAAGTGGGCACAACCTTGTAACTATTCATAAGTCTCCCTCTAGAAACCACGAATAGACAGAGTTAAGAATTAAACATTTTCAAATAATCTTAAGGCATTCTTCTAGAGTCTTTCTATACTATTTATAGACCACGATATGCACTAGTAGATGGTTAATAGATAAGCTTGAGAGCTAAACAGAAGTATTTACCTGAGAAGTTTTAAAACCAAATTAACTCAACCCTGCCAACCTTAAGAAAGATTTTAATAGAAATAGACAACGATACGTATAATGGCGCATATCTCAAAAGAATAATGCTAAGGTAATATTACAAAATGGCGTGACAAAGGACCATGCCCAACTTTGTATGGAACTTTGCCCCAAAGTCAACACAGCTAAAAGTTACATTGTTGAATAGGTCTTTAAATCTACTTCATTTCATTCTATGGGCACCAAGATGAATTCCATTGCAGAACTGAGATATTCATATTTGTCAGTGTGAAGATTGTATTCACACTGTCAAAAATATGAATATCTCATAGATCAGAGATACTGGTCGTTAATCATTAGGATATCGAAGTGTGTAAAAAAAAAGATTATGCACACGTGATTGTATGTTAACCACCTCACTCGCTTAGTTCCTTTTTTCTTTTGACATTAGCCTTTTTTTTACATACAAAATAAGGGTGATCACTGGTAGCTGCAGCTACCAAAATAAACTAGTGGCTAAATCTACAGAGGTTTTCTACTGAATTAGCTCGTATTCAGGCTGACAAATATATGAATATCTCAGTTCTGCAATGGAATTCGATTTCGTGCCCATATAATGAAATGAAGTAAAGTTAAAGACCTATTTAATGATCTAACTCTCATGTTTGTTGGTCTTGGGGCAATTTTGACGCATGGTCCTTTCTAACTTCTTATTTCATGCGCCTAGTTTTCATCGGCTAATACTGATACTTAAACTTGCAAAACTTGGTGCGGATGAAAGTCTCTCGCTGAATTTGTGTAAAACTCTCTTTAAATAAGAGCGCCCGCTTGAAATGTAATATTTAATAAAATATTAACCAAATATAAAAATATAAAAAAAAAAATATTGTGTTTATATGTTTAAGCCATTTGTTTCATTAATAATATAGTATATTAAAAAGTATAGGACGATTTGTTACAGAGAATATATCCATAAAAGTACAAAAACAAGCCAAAAAATAGTTCGCTACAATAATTTCACAAAATATTAGGCAGTACTTGTCTAGAAAAATGATTTCTTTAAAACAAACTTTCTAAAGAATAGTCTGTAGTATAGCTCTAGTAAATGACAAGACTATTTTTACTTGTTGCCAACCAAACTTCCTAGTCGAGGAATAAACTGGTTTATGAGTGGTTTAAGATTACCTATAAACTGCCATTTTTAGGGTTCCGTAGCCAAAATGGCAAAAACGGAACCCTTATAGATTCGTCATGTCCGTCTGTCCGTCTGTCCGTCTGTCACAGCCGATTTACTCGGAAACTATAAATGCTACAGTAACGAAATTTGGTAAGGATATGTGTTATATGAACCGCTACAGGATTATGATACTAAATTGTAAAAAAAAACCATTGGGGTGGGGGCCCTCCATACATGTAACTGAGGGATAGAATTTTTTTTTTTTGTTGTATATAAGCGTGTGGGGTATTAATACAAAGGTCTTTGAAAATGATATGAAGGTTTATAAATCTCATGTTTATTTAAGCAAATCGTTTTCGAGATATCAGCTCTCAAAGTCTGAAAAATGTGTCCCCCCCCCTCTATTTTTTTAAACTACGCGATATAAAATTGTAAAAAAAAATATATGTTATGCACATTAATAAACTCTATCAACGATTTTTGGTTTGATTAAATTATCTTCTATAGTTTTTGAGGTAGATTGATTTAACTGTATTTTTTTATAACAAATCGATAATGGTACGGAACCCTTCGCGCGCGAGTCCGACTCGCACTTGGCCGGTTTTTGTATACTGTTTTAACTTCTCACAGTATTTCTAGACATCAATCAGAGAACTGGCATTTTGAGTGCGTTGTGTATCATTTTGGATGGATTAATGCAGAACGAATTCAAGAAGTTACCTTCTTAAAGAAAAATGTTTTTTATTTGTTGACAATATGAAATAATGTAATGGTATAATCGCAACTTCGCGCCGCCGGCGTGCGCGCGTGCGGAGTAGTCGCGATACGCACATCTTGACATGTTGAATTGTTTGGTGTATCCACGGTTCACGCGGCAGTTTTAATGTGTTATGTTTAGTTTTATCAGAGTATTTGAAGAGGGCGGAAAGTTTATTTTTTTGTGGATCGTATTAAATTAGGTAGATATATCTAAATTATCATATTCGTACCTATCTGTATAAAGTTTCCCCGATTTCTAAGAATGAACATTTGACACGCATATTTATAGGTAGATGGAACCATTTCGTAATTAAAATTATTGTCAAATCTTTATTTATTATTTTAATATCTTACCCGCTTAATTCATGAGTCGCAAATCAGAATCGGAACTCCTTTTGCTCCTTCTCTATATTTTCTTCTATTTTTAAATATTTGCTGACTCTCCGACGAAAGTCACCAGATCTTTTAATTTTTTTTTACTGTCTCCATTGC